>PVLA01002617.1:0-249574 GCA_004027455.1 Hydrochoerus hydrochaeris | reverse complement strand
TCCCTGCTTTCCGGAATTATTACTGCACACTCTCCTCTCTCCAGCACGGTGCTGCTCACTGGAGCACCAAGCTCGTGCTTTGGCCAGGCTCTGTGTGTTGCCACAGGGTTTCTGATCAGCTGCATGCATTCACCCTCTCCATGCTGCAGCCTGCAAGTGCTCTCTGGGCAGGAAACAGGGCTAACACAGGACTCAGAATTCACTTTCCTTCACTGACTGGTGTTCAATATCTTCAAGAACCTGGCTTCCCATATTTTGTCCATTTTTTACAGATTCTGGCGTGTTTCAAACTTTTTGCACACATGTATGTCTGTGTGTGTGATACTGAGGTTTAAATTCTCAAACTCAAAGATTTGCTCTGAGCAGCATCCGTAGCCTGTTTGTTTGATTTTTTTTGAGACAGAGTCTCACTGTGTAGTCCAGGCTGGCCTGAAATTCGAGCCAGTCCTCCTGCCTCAGCCTTCCAAGTGCTGGGATTACAGGTGTGCACCATCACACCCAGCTTATGTTGGACTTAAATATTAGTGAAATGACACATATGAGATCCCAACTTTTTTCTTCCAAAAAGCATTCATAGAACTTCTTTTTCTTTTATGACAATGGAGATTGAAGCCAGAGTCTATTAGACCCTTGGAACTTTTTTATTTTCAGATAGGTGTCTAAATCAACAAAGTCATTTTGAAAGCCTACATCGTTTTTGTTTTGGGTTCTCAGATATAGTTATTTATTTGTTGTTTTGTTTGTCCCTCTAATATAGAAAGGATAGATGTACATGTATATGCTTATATTTACCTAGAACTTCACCGAAAGAGTTTACAAGAATTGATTTTAGTATGTGTGAGAATATGAACAGCTACACTGAAGAAAAAGAGACACCATGGTAGCCCTTGATGATTTCCTATCATTTTGATTCAAAAGCCAATAATGCTTTTATTCTTGGTTTTGATCGGCTGTAGTCTGTTTCCAATTATTTGATTTCAATATGTATGAAGATATGGGCAGCTGTTTTGAAGAAAACAAGAGACATTATGGTAGCCACTGTTGATTTGCTGCTGTCTTTTTCTGAAATCCTGTGTTGTTTGCATTGCTTTAATCTACTCTGCTTTGTTCTGTTTTGTTTTGGTTTGCTTTGGTTTGGTTTATTCTCTTCAAAATTAAAAATAAATAAATCAACAAAGTCACTGGGCTCAAAAAACTATTTTTCCTTCTCAACCTCCTGGAGGGTTGGGATTACACTCATACATTACCACATCCTGCTTGTGAAACTTTCGTTATAGTCCTAAAACCTTCTTTTCTTCCCACCAGTGAACTCATTTTTTTTTCCTTTCCATATATTTTTTCTTTCAGTTTGTTTTTTCAGAGAGGGTCTACCATGCTGCTTAGGCCGACTTCTAACTTGCTGTCTGCTTGAGTGCTGTTCCTTTCCCAGACTCAGTTCTGCCACAACATAGTAAATGTACTCCAGGGAGAAGGGAAAGTATTCTTTAGAGTCATTGGGCTTGCACTTATTTCTGTTTGCAGTGCTTAAATCATGTCATTTACATACTAATACACTTTGTTTCCCAGCTTGTTCTACTTGTCTTAAAAATCTTAACTCTAAGTCAGTATTAATTGAAAGAAAATGAATAATGGAAGAAAGTATAGGAAGTGAAACCTGAGGGAGGTTATGCTCTTCTGAAGTTTATATGACTGAATGCGAAATCAGTCAGGCAGGAAAAGGTCGCACAAGCCTGGCTGCACCTGCTGAAATGCCTCATCCTGCTGTTTTCACACTGTTCCAAGGGAGATCACAGAGCCCCACACCGACTAGGATTATAGGTATCCACCACCATTCTTAGCCAGCTCATTCACTTGTAGTGTGTTAGAAAATGATCAAGGTAATTTCTTGTGGTGAGAAATCAATTTTTCATACATCTACAGACTTATTTTTCAAGTTTCCATCATTTCAGCAGAAGTCACTGAAAAAGAAAGGCATGAGTGAGGAAGGCAGGAGGCAGTGCAGAGCTTTATTTTACCTAGGTGGTCCTGCCTGGAACAACTTCCAACAAAAGCCAGGCAGCAAGATTCTGTACACCAGCATTTTTATATGAGGCTTGAGCAGGGGTGACAATGGTGGGACAGGACAGTCTGGCAGTTCTTCTGATTAGTTAGCAGGGTGAGATCACCAGTTACAGGGCTACATCAATGACCATCAGTTATAAGACCAGACTAGTTACTTCGAAGCTTAGTACAATCATGTTCAGTTATCCTTTTGTGGTTACAGGGGTCATGAAAGCAGTTACAGAGCCATGAAACAGTTAGAGTTAGGCAGCTTCAAAGAGAACAAAGTTTTTAAAAAGAAGTTTTTTCCTAGTACAGGTTTCCCTTTCATTTCCTCCTCTTGACTTTACTAAAAAAAAAAATAATCTTTTTCAGTGTTGTTTTTATAGCGAATCTCTCTTGCAATTGCTTCAGACCTTCTCAGACTTCTCAGGCTATTCCAGAAACAGCAGCTTTCTCTTAGGGCAGTACAAACTCCTCCTTGTTGTAGAAAGACTAAATCTAAGCCTCTCCTTGCTTTAGACCAAAACTGAAGTGCTCGAGTGTCATTGGGTCCCCCTTCATAGGAGGCCGTGGACACACATTTCCAAGAGTTATAGTTATATTCCATTCTGGATCTGAGTCTGTACGTCCATATCTGTCTCAAGGGCATAGATAGAAATCAGAGGCCATCAGACTGAATTCTGCATGGGGTCCTCCGGACTCTTTGGTAAGAGAGTGACCTTGTGTCTAAAATAGTTATAATTTGGGGGCCAGAGGTTTATCTCAGTGGCACAAGCACCTGCCTGGCAAATATGAGGTCATGTGTTTGATCCCCGGTACCAAAAAAAAAAAAAAAGTAATAATTTGACAAAGATGAAATCCATGTGTTTCTGGGCCCTCTGTATCCCAGACTTTGGACTGAATTACCTTCCATGTGTCAGTATTTACCAGGAAAAACTCAACAGGGCTTTGGGTTGGGTCTATTTGATTTTCCTGGGTTAAACAGAACACAGCCAAAATCCAAACCCCAGCATGAAATGCAGGCACATTAGTAACAATAAACATTTTATAGTAATAACTGACAGCCTTAGGCTTTTTTTTGAGGAGCACAGTTTAAAACAGTAAGTACCATCAACAAAACTGTGTACCGAGTAAGGAAAAGAGCCTTACTGGTTGTCTTCTACCATTCTGGGGCGACTGTCCACAGGGCCAAGGCAAAGGTCACAGCCAGTAAGAGGACAGGAGCGAGAACCCAGCTGGACAGCACAATATCGAGAACATACGGGAGGCCCTGGGGTAAACAGTCACACTTGGGGTCCCGTGAATATTGCCCGCCAAGCTTCAGCTGTGCATCGACCTGTCAGCACCCAGAATGACAGGAGCAAGGCATTGTCTCTTCAGTGCTTTTTCAGGGGAGTTGACTCATCTGACAGACCTTCCAGCAAGAGTCTGGGTGAGCCTTTTTGATCCGAGAATGATGGATTCTTGGCTGAATTTCTGAATTACATAAGTGCCTCTGTGGGTGGACTGTAAAGACCTTTTCTTCACATTTTCTATTCAAGCCACATCCTCAGGGCTATATGTATGGGCAGGTGTGTCTGTGAGTATAGCTGATCTTTCAGCTATATTTGTGTGTATCTGAGACAGTTTTTCCTAACTGTGCAAGTTGTTCCTGCAGGGATGTGTTACCTAGCTGATGTAGGTCTCCCCAGAGACCTCTAATCATGGGAGGAGGTCTCCCATACAAAACTTAACAGGGTGTATACCCTGTGGGTCCTGGTGAACTTCAGACCTGCAGAAAGCCCATGGGAAGTAATCTATCCATGGTGTCTGAGTTTCTTGGTGATACTTAGTAAATATTAACTTAATATGACTCTTATTCATCCCCTTTCAACTTTCCCAGAACTTTGTGGCCTGTATGTTGTGTGTAAATTCCATTCGATTTTTAACCTTTTTGGGTTATCTCTGCCACAAATGCAGACCCACTGACCCTGCCGAAGGTGAAGAGCAGCCTATATTGAGGAACCCTTTTTCTTAGTAGTGCTCTACAAACCTCAGTGGCCTCTTTGTTCTCGTGAGGAATGGCTTCAGCCATTCAGAAGAAGCAGAGACAAGCACCAGGGACTATTTATAGCCTTTGCATAGCTTTATTTCTGTACAGTCTACTTGCAAGTCTTCAAAAGGGCAAAGTGCAGCATGTTGAATACTTGCTGGGGGTTTAAGCCCTGATGGGGCTCAGTCCTTGCACAGATTTGACATCTCTGATTAACAAAGGCACAGACTGAGGCTAATTTAGGCCCTTATGGTGGACAATGGCAACCTTCTTAGGTTTCCAAATTGCAGTCAGAAGTTGAGCGATTTCCTCCTCATTTGTAATTTGTTTTTCTTCTGCCATGAGAAGTTCATGTTCCTTGTACAGCATTCTGTGGACATGAACAGTGGCAAAAGCACATCTTGAATAAGTATAAGTGTTAATCTTCTTTCCTTTTACCCAGCTGAGGCCCGTAATTCAGCTTGCTGAGCAGACCAGTGCTGTGGAAGAGGCCCAGCCAGGAGCGCTTCCTCTGTGGTAAGAGCAGCATATCCAGCCTGACGTTGCCATCCCTAACTGAGCTCCTTGTCTGTAAACAGGGTGCACTCAGCATCAGACAAGGGCTCTATCTGTAGATCTGGCCGGCTAGCGAACAGCTCATTAGTCAATGCTAGACAGTCATGGTTGGGGGGGCCTAAGCTCAGTGGGCAACAAGGTAGCTGGGCTGAGAGGTTTAGTCAATTGAAAAGTGAGTCAGGGGTTTTCACAAAGCAGTCCTGGATATGGAGTGACACAGCTATCTGAAAGTCAGTGGTGTCCCCAACTATTTAATAACTCCAGGACAGCATGTGGGACTCGAGGTGTCAGCTTCTTCAATCAGAAGGGTGGCTGCTGCCCGTGCTCTCAGGCAGGGAGGCCAGCCCTTAGCCACAGAGTCTGGGCTGCTTGACAGATGTGTGATGGGCCTCTCCCAAGGGCCGATCTTTTGGGTCAGGACTCCCAGTGCTACGAATCTTTCATAAACCAGTGGGTGATATTTATAGGAGTGCCCACTGCAGGGGGCTGCTGATAGCACTTGTTTTATCCAAATTTGACAGAAACCTGCAGTGCCCAGGAATTCTCTAAGCTGTCTTTTATTTTAAGGCCTTGGAATGGAGGAAATGACTTCTTTTTCCTCTGGGCCCAGGCGTCTGAGTCTTTTTTTCAAGTCAAATGCACTTTGTGAAGCGCTTGAGCTTCTTCCAGGAGACTTTATAGCCTGTGGCCAGTAGGTGGCAGAGAAGGACCTGTGTTCCCTTGGAGCGTCTGAATTACTTGAACTGTAAATCATACTATCATCAACATACAACATGTAAGTTCATGTTAAAGTCTGCATGTGGAAATTGGGGCAGGTAAGCAGCAAGTGCAGCCTCATAAAGTGTTGGGGGAGTTCTTCAAACCTTGTGGTAAATGAATCCAGGTAAGTTGGCCTGTTCATCCCATCTCTAGGTCTGCCCATTTAAGTGAGTATGGGCTGGCTCTCAGGTGCAACCCACAGACAGAAGAAAGCTTTTAGATCCAGACAGGTGAACCAGGCACCATCAGGAGGAAGAAGACCCAGGAGGGTATAAGGGTTTGGAACTGTCAAGTGCCGAGTTGTGGTAGCTGAGTTGATGGCATAGGGGTCCCATGCTGACCAGTAGTCCCCACTGCACTTTCTCATTAGGGAGAGAGAGTGTTCCAAGGTGACTGACAGTCTATCAGAATTCCACACTGTTTCAAGCAAGAGATGTGGGGCTGGCTGCCAACCTGAGCCTCTTATGACACTGAGTACTGCTTAACAGCAATGAAGGTTGCATTGGGACAGAGCTTGATCACCAAAGGGACATGACTGATAGCAAGCCCCGGGGGTGAGTCCTCTGCCCATACTTCTGGAAACAAGCCTCTCAAAACTTCAGGGTTATGATTCTCAGGCCTTTCAGGCTGACATAGGCACCACTGTTCTTCTTGGGGTACAGTCAGAGTCAATATCAAGTCTGGAACAGCAGACCCAAGTGTCAGGGAGGCAAAGAAATAGTTGCTTTCTACTTTGAAAGGAGGTCACATCCCAGGAGAGGGATAGGGCACTCAGGCACATACAAGAATTCATGTCTGATATAGGGTCCATCAATCCTGCAGGACCTGCTTTGACAGAATTTCTTCACAGTGAAGGTCCAGTGGTACCAATGACTTGGATTTGTGGGAGGTTAAGGGAGAAACAGGTTGAGACACAACTGAATGTTCAGCTGAAAAAATTCATGGTTTTCCCCCAATTCTGGCAACAAAGGTGGGCTACCAGTGGCCCGGTCTAATAGAGCCCAGTCTATTGAAGCTGCAAAGTCAGGAAGAACAGAAAGCTGTTGTCATTGAAAAGAGAGAGAAGAGGTACAGCCTGAGATGGTCCCAGACAATCAAGTTTCTTCATGTCTCACAGATGGAGGGAGGATTAATCTTTCCAGTGTCCAAACTGTTTGCAGTTAGTGCACTGGTCAGCTGCCAAGGCATAAGTTCTGACACCAGTTTTAGGCTGTGAGGCTCAAGGAGTCCCCTTATATCAGTTTCCACAGGGGGATTGGCCTTGGCAGGACACTTCAGGATCAGGCTTTCCTAACATCACAGAAACTGGGGGCTGTGGCTCCTGAGACAGAACTGGCAGCAGAGGCTGTGGTGGCTGGCTTAGTAGCTTGGGGCCAATGAATGTAAGGAGGAGGCAGGTCAGATTTGGGTTCTCTGACAGAATAGGATAAAGCTCTTCTGGCTTGGGTTGAATCTGAGAGCCTCTCACATGGCCTTGTGGATTTGTTTTGATGACCAGGATGACTTTCTTGTCATGCAGGACACAGGTGCGCAGCTAAGGTGGGAGGCTCCAACACAGGTTGAGCCAGGAGTCAATGTAAGAAAACTGATCAGGATAGTCTCACTCATTAAGCTCTGTCACTTTGTTCCAGACTTGGTGGATACTTCCAATATCAAGTATCCCTTCAGATGTCCAATTGAGGCAAAGTTTTGGCCATTCAACTTCACAAAAGGCATGCAGTTTCTGAGGTTCCATTTGCATCCCACAGTCATCAGGAAATCCTCTTTTGTGAAGGTTTACTCTGGCTTGCACCCACTCTATTTCCCTATGGTGCATGTTGTGTACCCTCGACCAATGACGCAACAGAACAAGGGTAGGTGCTCCTCAAATGAGGGACCAAACACTTCTTAGTTCTGGCCAGTACCCTCATGGGGATGTAAGTTCATCTGGCAATGGATGCACTGGTATAAACCTTGAGTCAGGTCAGTCCCCCATTACAGAGTCACCTTTTAGCTGTATGAAGTGACTATCAAACTGAAGAATTCTGACTCTCCCTCAAGCTCTGTCATGCTGAGGTCCTGGAGGGTCCTATCACCATGGAGCAGAGATGGAACAGTCTACTGCCTTCACCATCTGTTACAAACACTCACACAATCATTCAGGAGGCACTCAGAGGTTAAACATTCCAACCCCCTTCCCTTAGGGTGATCTTAACTGACAAGAGGTGATCAAGTGCTTCTTCTCCAACTGAGCAGACTGACAGCCTGACTGCCAGGGTGGAGGGCTCCTGGAGGTCTTAACTTATCTGATGACCCAACCGAAATGCAAACTTTCCTCCTCTTTTGTATCCAGTAGGAACTGTTAGCACAAACCAGGGACCTCCTAGCCAAGCCTCTGAGGAGACTGAGAAAATCTGGAGGGTGCGCCTTCCCATCAAGGAGCCTACAGAGGTCTCTGCTCTAGCTGCCAGGTCCAGGTAGTGGCCTAATTATCCAGAATGGCCTTCCGGGTCAGGGAACCAAGAATGTTGTAGATTCAAAGAGAACAAAGTTTTAAAAAGAACAATTTTTCCTAGTACGATTTTCCCTTTCAACTAGGCATCAGGATTAGCCTGAAGTTCAGTTACTTTGAACTCAGATTGTAGCTACCACCTGTGTGAAAATGGATCCACTCAAAGGAGCTGAAACATTACTATATCCTATCTTCCCGGTCAGAATCTCTGGAAAGGCAGAAATAACATTATGACCAACCTTAACTCTCACAAACACCATTAGATGATGGTAAACATAATTCACACAAAATTTTTAAGGGGTAGAAGGTGTGAAAGAGCTCCGCTTTTGTTAAATGACTGTTTGGCTATGGCAAATGGCGCTCTGGGCCTTCTCCCAAATAGACTTTCCTCGTTTAAGGACCAAGTTACAGGACTGTGACAACGTCATTAGATGAATTGGTTGTTAAATGAGGACTTGTACATAGCAGGTAAATTACCATATTCAGAACAAAAGAATGGCTGAAGAGAACTCCAACTTGATGCCTTTGCTGTTATTTGCATAACTCTTACATGCAGTACTGGAATGTATAAAAGGACACATAACTACAGTGCTGTATCATATGGTACAATCAGCAAAAATTACAGTACTGTATTAACAAGATTTCTTGGCTGGGCATGGTGCACAGGCCTGTAATCCCAGCACTGGGGAGGCTGAGCAGGAGGATCACTGTGAGTTCAAGGCCAGCCTGGGCTACATACTGAGTTCAAAGCCTACCTGAACTACAAAGCGAGACCTTGTCTCAAAAACAAAACAAAACAAAACCCCAAGAAAAACAAAAAACAAAAAATCCCCCAAACACACAGAGAAAAATAAGCTGTGCTATACAAAAAGAAGACATGAGTCTCTATACACAAGATGTAGAGAACTGTACCAGGCCGGGCGTGGTAGCTCATGCCTGTAATCCCAGCACTTGGGAGGCTGAGGCAGGAGGATTGTTGTGAGTTTGAGACCAGCCTGGGCTACAAAGTGAGCTCAATGCCAGCCTGAACTGCATAGAGACCCTGTCTCAAAAAGACAAAAAAAATATCCAAGTTAACATTTCAGTTATCAAATCCTTCAAAGTTCTCATGGGTGTCATCATCACAATTATGATCAGGAGACATAAAAGGCCCGGGTAAGGGAGATGACAAAGTAAAAATGGTCTGTTTTGTCATTTTCTTTTTTGCTTCATAAACTTTACCAATAGCCTTGCAGAAGTTCTCTTATCTGTAGCCTTGTTATAACTAGAATCCTCGTCACATCTTAGCACACTGTGGACAGCACTTCTCTTGCAAAGTTTAGCAAACCACCCTCTACTGGCTTTAAATTCATCACTTGTTGCACATGGAGCATTTTCTTGTGTTAAATCTTTTTGCCATTTCCTGGTCTTTTCATAGATCAGAGCTTTCCTAATGCTGTCACCTGCCAGCTGTTTCTCATTCAGGCACATTGACAAAAATCTTTCCACTCTTCCCACACTTGTGTCCTCCGCTTGGTTAACATCGTTACTCTTTTTGCCATACAGATGGCTCCTGTGATGCCATCTGTAGCCTTCAAAATAGGCAAGACTGTCAGCTTCACTGTCTTGTATGCTGAGGCCAGATCAGTTACTGAACACCACGCTCATGCTTTTCTGCAATTTCCTTCTTCTACTCAATGATTGCCATTCTTATTTTTCTTGCTCTGCACATTCTTATCACCTTCATTGCCCTTTCTTTGGAGGCAAGCTTGACTGAACAACACTGTACAGTATTGTGTGTGCTAAAAAGCACACAGAGAGCTTCACAGCAAGTGTGCATGGGTCTGTGACCTTGATCTGAACTCGAGGAAGCCACAACCACTTCTTAGAGCTGGGAGATGACTGGGGTCATGTTTGTCATCTGATGCAGAGTTTGTGAATGGAAGCAAAATTTTGCTGAGTGTTTCTGTTGGTGAACTGAGGTAATACTGCGCTGGGTTCAGGCCTCCTCACTGCCTTATATAAGCACAGAACATACAAAGAAGCAATCATCTGTCAATACTTCACTTAAAACCTGTTCAAAATTTTTGTCAGTGACCCAAAAAGATGAAAGAATAGTGGTGACAAATAGTCTGGGAACTAGGAGGAGGAAAAATTTAATAAAATATATATAAAAAAGAGGAAAAACAAAAAGTTGGTTTTGATAATTATTTTTATGCCTGAAAAGGGGAGTAGAGGGAGAGAAGGTCTGAGAGGTTAATGAGAAGGCAGAAAAAAAAAGAAGGAAAAACTACAACTGAAAAGTGTAAGCAATTTTATGTGTGTTGGACTTAATAAATAGCTATCTCTGCCTGCAGAAACCCAATGTTGGAAGACAAAAAATTACCCATGGTGACAGAACTCAATAGATACATGCAAATGCCTGCAGAAATTAAAACAAAATGCAAACCCACACACAGCTGGGTACACACTTATGCTGCACCCCTAGTACTTTGGGAGTGATGGAGGACCTGATGCTGCAGACTGACAGCCAAGCCTGTCTGTGTAGGTGCAAACTGCAGGAAGGGTCAGACGGGAGGAAAAAGCTCTGCTGATTACAGCTCTGCTCTGCTTAGTGCACTGAATTTCGGGACTCTTGCTCTCAACGAAGTTTCAGGCTCAGGCCCTCCACCAGCCCCAACCTTTCAGAACACTCATTGCCTTCTCCCAAACTCCCTGCTCGGCTCACTCACACATCTGCCATCTCAGTGGGCTCTGGAACTAGCATGGAGGCTTCCTCATGCAGGTTATTTCTCTCTGCTTTCCCATCCCTGCTCTCAGGACTGGAATTTCCACAGGTTCTGAAGTTCTACTTAATTCTGGGATGCCCCAGAGTTAAACCAGAGGCTGCAATCCTGTACTTCTATGCTGCAGACAGCGGCATCTGGGGTGGGTCCAGAGCTGTGGCCACCGTCTTGCCTCACTCCCTGAGAGTTCCTCATTTCACAGAAAAGCTAGGGTTCTGGACATGTGCAGGGATCAGTGCTCACAGTCCAAGGATCTGTTTGCTGATATTCTCAGATTCTAGGATGCATACTGGTGGGGAACCACAGAGTTCTACCAGGCTTAAGGACCACAGCATCTGGAATGAGTGCTGGGATGCAGGCACTCCTGTGCGCTTTCTCTCTCTGAAACTTTTGTGGGTTTACCAGGTGAGTAATTCTCCGGACAGGGGCTGGGACACCAGCAGTCTGGGGGTTTTGTCTGCTACTATCATCACACACTGAAGGCTGGGTCCTGGTGGGGAAACTGTGCCTCCACTGTGCTGTGAAAAACGGAATCTCCAGATCCAGTGGAGGACAGCACCTGTGCTTATGTGTGGGTTATGCTAGCTCTCTCACTTCCTGTATTGTACCATTTGCTTTCCTGTTTACAATATAGCCTGCAGCTGGCAGATTAACCATTTAATGCAGTCACACTGACTGATCTTGGTACAGACCTTGGAGCTTTGTGAATGGTGCTTCCTCTACCTCTTAGGACAAAATCTTAAAGAAAAAAAATATATATATCATATATATATATAAAATATATATATATGATATATATCAGATATATCAGCTTGGCTGTCAGTCTGCAGCATCATCCCAATATAAAATAAAAACAACCCCCCAAAACAACTAGTCACTAATGGTCCAAAACACATGAGTGGTAAACCACTGAAACCTTTGGTGTTACGTGCATGTAATCCTAGCACTCAGGAGGCTCAGGCAGAAGGATCACTGTGAGTTCAAGGCCAGCCTGGGCTACACATTTAGGTTCAAGGCCAGCCTAGAATATGCAGTAAGACCCTGTCTCAAACAACAACAACAACAAACAAACAAACAAAAAATAAGGACAGCACTCATTTAAATATATTTACCTGAAACTCTGGTCTTTTTTTTTAATGACAGATGGCCTTACCTAGTAAGTTAGAGTTTTTTGTTTTTGTTGTTTTTGCTTCTTTCTTTTTTGCTTGTTTTGCATTTTGAGACATGATCTTTGTATGTAGTTCAGGCTGGTGGCATGTACCACTACACTAAGATAATTGCCTTCTAATTATAATACTACCACTTTACACTATAAAAATATTTATATTAACTTCATACAACATAAATACTTTTTACAATTTTTTTGAAATCCTAGCTGTACTTTGTCCACATTGGATAAACCTGAATGGTTTATGAATCTAGAACAATTTTAAATAATATACATGCCCACTATAAGTGATAATAAAAATGGGCATAATTTCCAGAATACCTTCAAGAATAACTTGACATAAGAAGACTCTGTCTCAAAAAAAGTTCCATTAATAAAACAAAGAATGAGACTTTAATTTACCACTTCTTTTAAAAAAAAGTCAAAATACTTGCAGTGTTATTCTCCTTTATTACTTTTTTATATCCAGTGAAATGAATAAACTTCTTCAATTGTGTTTCTTGTTTCACTTCTTGTTCATATATATAGACTTTCATAGTCCATTGATTAAATTGTTGGTCCTAAACAAGCAATAATATGACTCCTCAAAATATTGAAACTAAAAAAAATTTTTTTTAAACTGGGGGCTGTGCCTAGGGGTTTGTATGTTCTAGGAAAATACTCAGCACTGAGTTCCATCCCCTGCCATATTCATTCACTTTATTGTGTTATAGGTTATCAAATTGGGGGCTCTTTACCACAAGCTATATTCTGCGTTTTTAGTTTGAGACAGGGTTCTTCTGACTCACTTGAGCGGGCCTTGAACTGGCAAACCTCTTGAGCCTCTGAAGTAGCTGGGATTACAGGTATGTAATCAGATTTTTTTTTTTCAATGCTGAGGATACAACCCAAGCTTCATGCCTGGTAGGCAGGTATACTACCACTGGGCTAGTCACCAAATCACTAAAAATTTATTAGTGTAAGCTAGGTGTAGTGGCCTACACCTGTAAACCCAGTGCTTGGGAAGCTGAGGCAGGAGGACTGTTCAAGTCTGGGGCTAGCTAGCCTTTGCTACCTACAGTAGTGAGTTCAAAGCCACCGTGGGCTATATAGTGAGGCTCTTTCTGGGAGAAAAAATGAAGGAAAATTACATTTTAATGAAAATCAACTCCAATCCAGTGTCCTTGAAAATTCTCAACTAAACGTGAGAGGATGTTGGCCAGAAGTATGTATGAAATGGTATCAGAGACTATGGACTTCCAGAGCCACACACTGAAAGTCTCCTGGAATGCATGGTTAGCCATTAAGATAGCCCACAGGGCTACCGAGTTCAAGTAGAAGCGAAACACATTGCCATGAAGGAATAAATGTTTTGGGCCTCTCCTCCCCATACTCTAATTTATCACTTAGATTGGCCCTAAGGTCAGTCATGTAACAGACAACCCTGACCTTCCCCTGTCCTTTCTATCAATAAAAAGCCACAAAAGCTTTTTACTCATAAAGAAACCTCAGAGCTGTCTTTATGAGACTCTCACGATGGGGGGGGTCTCGGTTAAGGGCAGTCCCCCTGGGCCTTCTTGGGGTTTGAACTGGACATTGACTCTGAGTAATCTTTCATCCTTTGTGCTATGCCACAGTCATGAACCAAGACACAGAGAAGCTCACACATCTTCGTGGTACTGTGTCAGCAGGTCTTCTTGCTGAAGGAAAAATTCATCATTTCCTAGAGTTCATGTAGGCCAGGTAAGGTGCAGAGCACTAGAAGCTGTTCCTCTTCACCAAATGCAGCCTGGAGAGATGCAGAACAAAATTGAAAAATCTGGGTAATCAATTTCCCCAGTAATGAAATTAGCTGCTTGAGGAAAAGAAATGTGGACCAAGTCGTGCAAAGTCTCCGACCTGAAATTTAGCTTCTGTAACTTAAGCGTTTTGGAGTCTCTTTTTAAAAATTATAATTAGATTTTAAAACAAGAATGTTTGGTTTGTGAAACCGATATGCACTTAGCTGCAGTGACTTCCTGTCAATCTAAAGAGACACACTGGACTAGAGTGACTTTTAAAGACGATTCAGTGCTCTCAGTAAATCCGGCAAACCGTGTCTCGTACCGAGCTCATACACAGGCCGTGCACGCCGCGGGGGCGCGCAGCCGGCGCCGGAGGAAGCCTGGCCGCGCTCGGGTGCAGGTGGCCCACTGTCGCTACGCCTGCTCCCCACAGTCTTTCAGTGCGGATGTCAGAGCGTCTGGGACCTGGTTACCGCCAGTTTGTTGAAGTAAACCCTGCGAGAGTAGGAAATACCGCGAGAACTTTGCGGAACCAGGCGTTTAAAAGCGTATCCGCCTACCGCCCTGGATTTGCGCATGCGTAGACTGCCGCGGCCGGCCCCTTCCGGATGGAGATGGAGGTTTCCTAGGTCAGGCCGGAAGTGGGGTCGGGGAAGGAAGAAAGGCGACTGCTGAAGGGAGAGGACGGAAGTTTGGTGAAGCGAGACCTTCCAGGATTGACTGTGGATAGACAAGTTCTGGTTTTGCAGAAGGGACGAATTGAAATCACGGTGGAAAATGGGGGCAGCTATGGGAGATGAGGGGAGAGAGTCTAGGGTCGCGTGAGGCGTGGGCTCCTTAAATCCTAGTTGCATCGTTTTAGGACGGAGGGGACCGGGCAGTGATCTCCAGGTAACAGGATCACGTTGTAGTAGACCTAAAACAGGTACCTGGAATTCCTGCCTTTAAAGCCTGCAGTAGAGCGTACATACTGGCAATACAAGAAACAAAGGGGAGTTAGGAGGTGTATGCAATTTTAAATTCATAGTTTTGTGGCAGGTTTGCAATGCCTTCAGGAACGCAGCGACCCTTATAAGTGCTTTTTAAAAGTAGGCTAGTAAACTTTTAGAAAAAAGGGAAAAACAAAGTTTTCTGTACTTCCCACACAAGTGGAGAAATAAATGGTTGTGTAAGTGATTGAAGTTCTTTCTCAGCTCTACCCCTTTCTATTGTGTTTCCCATGAGCCTCTTGCTACTCCCCCAAAGCACCTCCACGTTATAAACAGTACTGTTTTGCGTCATTGTAACAATCAGTAATATAGTTTGCAGCTACCTTGTTGACTTAATGTTATGTTATGATTTTTCTTTGTTATGTAGTTCTGATTCATTCATTGTAATAGCTCAACAGCTATTTTATATTGTTATATAAATATCTCTTGTTTTGTATCCCCAGTGTTCAGAAGTTTAGATATTTAACTGTTAGTTGATTAGATGAGTAGTGTGGCATTTGAGCTAAATCCTACTACATGAAGAGGATTTTCAAATGTCAGAAGGCAAGAAAAGTATTTTGGCCAAAAAAAATAGTAGAACAAAAACAGAAGAGGCATAAAATGTTTCAGAAAGTTCCATAGTTTGAGAGCTGAAAATATAGAATATATAGAGATAATGTGATAAAAGAGAAACCCAGAAAGATAAGGCACATAATGAAAGGATGTTGTCCTGGGGCATTTCCACAAGCTCAGAGTTATTAGAAGGTTTTAAATTATAAAGACTCTGATCAGAGTTTTTGATGATATTCTTAGATTATATTTATAGTACCTTGGAGCTAGATTTTAGCATGTGCAAGATTAGGAGTTAAAGACTACCTATAACAGTGATGATCATTGCATTAGGCATGTAAAGCAGCTGAGCAGATTCACTTAAAATCCTAAAACATTTTCCTAGTCCACTCTGTTAAACTTTCTTGTTATTTCATAGTTTATTTGATCAAACTTGCAACATTTTCTGTTTCTGCCTCCTACTTAAATGGCACCTTGCATCCTATTATAACTTAAAAATGGCATTTCCATGCTTTTATATAATGTCTATGTGATCCTTCCCTTAATATACTGTCTTGGTTACTTTCATCATTGCTGGGACAAAATAACACCTGAGTTAAAGAGGGAAAGGTTTATTTAGCTCAGTGTGTAGAAGTTTCATCTATAGTCAGCTGACAGAAAGGCATTGCAGAGGAGAAGCACTTCATGACAGACAGAAGACAACAAAAGCAAACAAGCAGAGGACCTTAACAGCGTCTTTCTGCCAGTTTTAATATTGTGTTTAGGCTACTGGGATCAGGCTACTGGGCTTGGATGTTGCCAGACTAATCAATGGACTGATTCAGTAATCACACACCCAAGCATCACACACTATAGATCCAGCCACCTTTGGAAAGGCCCATCTATGACTATAGGAGGCTTTGGGGGGATATCTAGACATAAGCCGTAACATATACCTTCCTCATTTGTAGGTAAATGATCTGATTTAAGAGGAATATTAGGCCTTACAAGAATATTTTTTAAACATAACAGTAATTGAAACATAACCAATTATAAACTGTCAAGAGGGATTGAGATTAAATGAAAATAGTAAAAATATCTGGGGTTATAGCTCAGCAGTACAAGTGCAAGGTCCTAAGTTTGATTCCTGGTGCCAAAGGAAAAAAAATTGGTAAAAATATGAAAGAATAAAATGGGTTAGAGTGCAGTTGTTTCTGTCTAAAGTAATCAAAAGCCCATACATGTAATATATAAATGATACTGTTTTTTGCATATATTTGTTTTCATAAGTTTCATATGATAAATCTAAATAAAGTTTATATATGTTTCTCTAGGACCATTGTTTCTACCAGTTCATCTTATAAGGAATTTATTTTGAAAGAGGGTATGCATTGTCCTATTTTAGAGGTGTATAAGTCTTACATGTTACCAAGTTGTAGGAATATAGTCTTGTAATGTACTTTTCACCTATTGTATTAGCTTTCTGTGGCTGTGACAAAATACCTAAGAATTGTAACTTAAAGGAGGAAAGGTTTATTTAGGTTCACAGTTTCAGAAGTTTCAGTCCATGGTTGGCTGGCTTCACTGCTGTAGGCCTGTGGTGAGGCAGAAACATGGCAGAAGGGCGTGGCAGCAAGAATGAGGGGTGGGGCAGAAGGCAAGATATATTTCTCTAAGTAATGGTCCCAGTTACCTACTTCCAACTAGGCCCCACCTTTTACAGTTCTACCACATCTTAATCACCTCTCCAATTTTGGAGCATTAATCCATTGATGATATTAGAAAACCTATGATCCAGTCACTTCCCAGAAGCCCCACTTCCAAACATTGTTGCAGAAGGGATATGTTTGATATACCATCCTTTGGGGTGCGTTTCTTATCCAAACTTTTTATGCTGATCATGGTAAAAAGAATGTATATGGTACCTACTGTACTATAAGTCTTACTGATATTCTCATTTTTTTCATATACATTTATTGAGTACCTACCATGTGCAAGCACTGTTTGAGGATCTGGTTGATAAAAAGATTCACTAGTGGAAAATCATTAACCTCAAACTATCCCATGAGCATGTTAATGTACCTTATATGAGAAACTTTGAATTACAAGTGTTTGGTAACCTTAATTGGAATTCTCTCCTAAAGGTTGGTTAACCACTTGGATAGCTGAATAAAGAGCATTATCCCACAATCCCCAACCTCTATGCACACATCTTAAGCATCAGTGCACATATTTATAAGATTGTGAAGTTTTGCCCAGAAGGGACCTGTCCTAGCAGAACCCATCTGAGTCATAGAACACACTCTGTACTTGCTTGCATTCTAGTATGTGTATACTCTGACTTAGTCTGAGTTCTAACTGGATATATTTTTGTTTAAAGTCTAGAACTTAGGGTTATGCCAGAATCTTAGGTTTGAACTTACTCCTCAAACTCCCTTGGCTTTCTTTTTAGGTTCCTAGCAGAGATATAAATAAAGAAAGGGAGGGTGGGAGAAGACTTTATTGCATTTTTTAGCACTTATTTTTAGCAATGTAAAGCAAATATCAGTAAAACATGGGGAGAGGTGGCAGACAAAATTGTGGTGTGAGATTACTTGGTAAGGGGAAGAACTGATAGGTGAGTTTATTGGAACTTTTGTTTATGAAATGAAAAGATTCAGTAATTCACTAACAGCTGCTCTATATTTGATTTGTACTGTCTCAAGGATGTGAGAATTGCCTTCAAACTTTTCTTTCCATTAGAAAGCTCTAAATATGGTTGCTGTCCCATAGAGTTCTGGTCTAACATATTGATGACATATACTGTGCTCTGACTTTGAAGAGCCTCTAGTCCTTCTGATGTTTTTTGGCAGATAGAAGACTTAAAAACTCCAAAGAAAAACTTTACTTCTCAGACCAAGTTTAAGTATTTGGAACATGTCATCTCATAGGCATCTTACCAAGATTAAATCAAAGGCATCTACCACATCCTGAATTCTCCCCTCACTCATGCCTTTCAGTGTGTGGTCCTGTGCCATATACACACTAAGGTCTCTATCTGTTTAAACATTAAAGCACTTCATATTATGGAAAACCTCATGGTCTACAAAACTTATGCTAAAAAAATCATAAACAGTATAGGGAAAAGAAGGTTAGGACCAAGCTATGCAACTTTGTAACCAGAGCAGTTTTAAATGACCGTGTTTTCAAACATACCTAAGATTTGGTTCAGTGAGGTAGAGGAAAAATCTGCAGAGATGAAAGTGATTGTCGTGAATAAGTTTTCGTATTCTCAAGATCTGTAGAAATAATGGCATAGCACCTATGCCACGCCAGGAGGCATGAGGGCCATCAAGGAGACAGGAAGCACAGTGGGCATTGCAGTCAGGCATTATTTAGTTCTGGGAAGAAAAGGGCAGAGAAGAAGTCTTAAGCAGGTTTAGGATTAGGTAGTTTGAGTCATTTTAGCTGCATCGGGGCATAAGGAGTTTTCCTTAGTTATCTTGTTCCTGACGCTGAGAGGATTAGGTCAGGGAAATACTGACTAGGAATGTAACAGAGCCGAAAGGTAGGTATATGAAGGGAGCTCTGGGTTGTTAGTCTGCATAGGAGTTAGCCAACCCCTGGACAGGTGGTGCCCCTGTCAGTCAGCAAGGCCCCACTCATGTCAGAGCATCAACAATACAGAAAATGGGAAAAAAAGTCCTAATAAAAGTATTACACAGTTAACACATGTTAACTCCTAATAACTACCCACCCCCAAGTGAGATAACTTGATGGGAAGACACAAAAGGAAGGGGTGAAACACTGTTACTGCAACAGTGGGATCTCAAAACACTGCAGTCAGAGAGAGCAGGGCGTAAGTACTTCTAAAACATGCCTGATGGAGAGTTGTGGCCAAACTAAGGCAGTGTATGTGGCAAGTGAGCTGTATTCCTCCACGACTTGCCACTGTGAGCTTTGTTAATAGACTTTGCATGCTGACTCCCAGGTTTTAATGTCATATTTTTTCTATTTATTAATTTGAGATGATTTGTCTTAAAGAAATAGACTTAAATCATGTACATGTGTCTTACCCAGGGACTGCCACTTGGACATACCTGCAAAATAGAGATGAGAACGTGATAGGCCTTTTGATCTGCCCCTCATGAAATTAGATGATATAAAGATCCTCATAGCTGGTGATAATACTACTCTGTATTGTTGTTTTAATGTCTTGTCTCTGGTCTTAGTCCTGGGTCAACAATACATTCAAGAAGGTTTTGTGAAAATTTGCCGTTAGTTCCAGCCTGATAATTGACCTAACCATGGAAAAACCTCACTGGATCCTCAGTAGATCTGGCCATAATTGGCACTCTTAAAAACTCTTCCCATCCAAAAGTATCACAAGTGAAAGTCTGAGATGTATTCCTGCTACTTTAAGAGGTTCCTATTCAAGTCAACAGTATTTGGCAGATAGCTGGTTTCTTTCATCATCATGTAGATACATTCAAGCCACCAACACAGGAGAGGGCACACAATGTTTTTTTACAGTATGTGTAATCCATTAATGAGTCATGAAATCAGTTCTGTAAGTCTCAGAGAACTTTTAAAAACTAAAGTATATAATATCAGAATGTTTCACATAGATCCTTTGGCTGAATTTTATACAGTGCAAGAAATATTGAGGTCCATTTCAACATACAAGAAAAATATTCTGATGAAAGGAATATGATAAATAAAATAACAAATAGTCTTCCATTATTTACCTATTGATGTCATTTAGTGTTCATGTAGTGAAGTTAATATACAGTATAGTTTTGTATTATCATGACTTGCAATTAGATACGAAGTCAGATACTCAGTTGGGATCCATTTGCAAACTTTGAGTACATTTTTGGAGATATTATCTAGACTGCCCTCCTTTTGTATTAGTGGAAGTCGTTTACTCAAACTGGAATAAATAACTATTAAAATGGAGTATTTCTATACTGAGAGAAATCATGAAATAAAATATATAGAAATGTGTTCAACTTTGGATCTTAAAGTGTATATGTTAACAATATTGAGAAAAATATTAACTCTAATCATCCAACATCAGCATTATTTGGGCCACATTTCATAAAGAAAAAAGCTGGGGTTGAGGATTTAGCTTAGTGGCACAGGTGCCTGCCTGGCAAGTGCAAGGTCATAGGTTCAATTCCCTGTACCAGAAAAAAAAGTTGAGTACAAGGTGTTATAATGAAGATTCCTTAAAATACGGTGTTTTGAAATGTAAAAAACCCTTTGAAGATGATAGACTTTGGTGTGTGATTTGTAATATTCTTGCAAAATGAAAGCTTAAAAATTCAAAATTAAAAAGGCACTTAGAAACAGCATGCTGAACTTACCCCTGGAATATTTTTGAACAAAGAAAAAAGTCATCAGTTTCTTAGTTGTTCTAATGTTAGTTTAAAAAAACCCCCTTAGTTCCATCATATTTAGTTGCATGTCATGTGGCAAAAGACAAATTGACTCACACAGCTGCCGAAAAAGTTCATCTAGTGTGTTCGGATATGATGCATACAATTTTTGATAATGTCACCTGGTAAAAACTTAGTGATAATACAGTATCTCCAAATCGGTACTATTTTGGAACATTTAGAAGTAATGCTTATTAATAGGTTACAATCTGGTATAGATTTTGCAATCCAGCTCAATTGAAATCACTGATACTAAAAGTTACAAGAGACTGTTAATGTCAGATATGCATGGCAAGATGATTTTACTTTAAAATTTAACTTCTTATATAAGTAGAATATATGTTTTTACAGAATTAGAAAAGCACATTATTGGTCAGTATAAACTAAATTGAAAAAATTGTAAAGCAATTTACAAGTGATGGAATAGTAAGCATAGCTGGAAAAACAGCAGAGTAATTAAAAAATCGCTAGGAGTTACTAATGGCTCTATGTAGAATCATTGTTTTATACATTGTGAAGTATTAGCTTCCAGAGAAATTCTAGTCTTGTTTAAGTCCTGAAAAATGCAGTAAGAGTTGTTGATCTTTTTAAAGAAAGCTCATTAAATAGCTGACTTCTTGAAACATTTTGTTCAGAAATGGGAAGCAATTATTCCCATTTATTTTATCATGTCAAAGTTTGCTGGTTGTCTCAAGGAAAAATATGCAGGATTTATGAACTCAAAAATGAGGTTCACATTTTCCTCACTGAAGAAAAGATCTCAGGCTGAGGATTTAGCTCAGTGGCATAAGCACCTGCCTGGCAAGCACGAGGTTGTGAGTTCAGTCTCCAGTGTCAAAAAAGCAAACAAACCAACCAACCTCATTTGGCAAATATTTTTAAGAATGATAATTGGGTGATGTCATTGGTAAATATAACTGATTTTTTGGCATTCTTAGTTATCCGAGTTTAAAACTACAGGGGAAAAACAGTGATATTTCCATACTGAGTGTGTCCAAGCATTCCAAAATACATTGTTATGGTAAGCAAGGCTTAAAAGTAGTGGCCTCGCTGCTGCATGTTTCCAAGGTTTTTGCAACATATTGAAAGAGTATTATTAGTGAAGACATTTGAAAGAAAGGAAATCAGAGATGTTGTTGAATCTGGCTTCTCTCAAACTTTTACCATTTTTTTTTCCAGAAGAGAAATTTGAAACATTAAAGGAAAACAATTGGGTAAAATATCCCTTTGCTTTTCAAAGCCCTGGATCAATTATTGAATTAAACTGAATGCCTGAAGAAGAGAATGTATTACTATAGCTCAGTTCTTCATATACATTGAAGAATAATTATGAAAACTTATCAGCATTTTGGATTAAGATGAAGGAAGACTTTGCCACATAGAAAGATTATCTTGGTCATTCCTAACAAGTAGTTGGTGTGAACTGGGGTTTTCTATCTTAACCTCATTAAAATCAAAGAAATGGATTTAATAGTGCAGCAGATATGTCACAAGCATTATCTTCTTGTGGAATAAATTCATGAAAAAGCAAGCACACTCCACATATTAAATAAACTCTTCCCTAGCTTTCTCTTCTGTCTTATTTTGTAATGTTACTTTGTAGTATTTTCTGCTATATTTAAATCTTAATATAACATTGTACATGATACCTATGTTATATTTAAATATTAGTGAAATTGAATGATTTTATGTTCATTAAAAAATCAGGTGATTTTGGAAGTCAGGAATTCTAGAGATATTTGGGATATAAAAGTGAAGAAAAAATAACTGTTTTCTGGTAGAATTTATGTCTTGGTAAGGAGAGAGACATAGACATAATAAACTTTAAAATCTTCAGAAGATAATAAGTACTACAAAAACAATTGTGCCAGGTATGGTGGTGAAGGCCTGTAATCCCAGCTCCCAGGAGGCTGAGGCAGGAGAGTTGCTGTGAATTTGAGGCCTGGCTGAACTACACAGCAAGACCCTGCCTCAAAATAAATAAATAAAAATTAAATAGTAATAAGAAGGGAGTTCAGAGAAGTTTTGGGGGACTAAATCATGACTTTCCTCTGGCTTTTTGTCTAAGATTTTAAACAGAGGAGAGGTGTGATCTGAGTTTTGCTAAAAGACTGTCTACTATTTTAGATTCTTAAGGCTAAATTAAATATTACTTTCCTAAAGAAATCTTTTTTAATCCCATTAAGGAAATTAAGAACTCCATTCGGTTACATTTTCTTTGCAGTATATACTATAATCATTTTATTTATTTGAGTACTGTCTCTGTCACCCTGACAGCCTGGAATGAATACTGTATAAAAAAAAAAAAAGAAAAAAAGTTCAGCCAGGTGTGGTGGCGCATGCATCTAGTCCCAGCACCCGTACTTGGGAGGCTGAGGTAGGAGGGTCACAGTTTGAGCCCAGCCTGGGAAGTCACATTTTGAAATCCTGTCTCAAAACAAAACCAAAACAAGAAAACCCCAACCCAGTCTCTTAAAAATTGGGGCACATTTTCCAAGGTACGGCCTGCTGCATGCAGGGGTAACATCTGACCCATGAATCACCTGGGGCAGAGCTTGGGTAAGTGACACAGTGTTGCTCACTGCTATTTTTTGCTGTGATAAATAAATTGTGTCCAACTCAAGAGATTTTAAATCTGCATATATGTTGCTTAAGCAGAATCTCTTACTATTTTCTTACACTCATAGGCCTCAAAGATTAGGATGTAGACATCTTGGGTGTGTGTGTGGCAGGGAGTGAATTATTCGACCTGTTCTGGTCAACCTTCTGGCTCCCGAAGACATTTATCCCACAGGATAAATGCATTCACTCATCCCACAGTCCCACAAACTTTTCTACCCATGATGGCATCACCTCATCCCAAATCTCACCTAAGTCTCAGCTCAAAAAACACAAAGCTCATGTATAAATCACCAAGATCAGATGTGGGTTTGGCTGGCTGCTCACTCCTTTCTGAAACAAAATTCTATTAGC
Source organism: Hydrochoerus hydrochaeris (assembly GCA_004027455.1). Lineage (NCBI taxonomy): Eukaryota > Metazoa > Chordata > Mammalia > Rodentia > Hydrochaeridae > Hydrochoerus > Hydrochoerus hydrochaeris. The sequence goes on along the minus strand of PVLA01002617.1, from coordinate 226,088 downwards.
TGCAGATGTGGAGGGTGAGACATCAAGCCCTGCACTCCAAAACAGTGACACAGGTGTCAGATAACAATAGAAAATCTCATTCAAAAGGAGAAAACCAAAGACAGAAAGGAGTCACCAAGCAAAATACTTTCAAAGTCCAACTGGGTAAATATCACCAGGTTTCAAAGCCTGGGAACGACCTTTGTGTAGTTTCTGCCTGCTCTCTGCAGCTCCACTCTCTGAATCATCCTTTTTTTTTTTTTTTTTTTTTTTTAAAACAACACAGCACTTGTCTCACTGGTTTCATCAGCCTGTTTCCTGCCAGTAGAATTTCAGTAACATAACAGCCTTTCCTTTCATCCTCTGTCCTTTTAGTCGAATTTAACCAGTATTTCTTAATACAGGTCTTAGGAGCCCTATGAGTAACTGGGATTCACACCGTTAGAGGAGTGACTGCAGATCGCCTCTGAATAATCCTAGCTGCTTCTGGCTTCTGCCGAGACGATTTTGAAGACGCCCGTGAGTCACATACCTCGTCCCTCTGTGTGATTGAACACTGTAATTTTTCATTTTTTAAACAACTTTTTAAACTTCCTAAGCACTGACAAAAAGCTGTCTGCACTTAAAAATGATGAAGTTGATACATTTCGCTGTTTAATCACAATTTAACTCTTTTATAAAAACCATTTTTAAAAAGAAGAATGCCTGACAGCATCATGGGTTACCCTCATGAGCACGTGTCTCTCATGGTGGGTCTCCACTTCAGTGGCTTTTACAGTCAGAATACAGACGTTCCTCCCTTAGTGACCTTTCTCTTCAGTGACTTCAGAATTACAACCCAGTGCTCGGATGGATGACCCACCTTTTTTCCCCCTACAGTTCTGTATATCTTGTTGCTAGAGCCTCAATGTCTTTTTTGTACAGTATGCTTTATACAATACTGTAATTTTTGCTGATTACACTGTACAGCACACTAATGTAGGTTTATGTTCTATTATATATATTATAGTATTGCATGTAAAAGTTATGCACAATTGGGAGGCTGAGGCAAGAGGATCTCCGTGAGTTCAAGGCCAGCCTGAAGATATAGGAAAGATCCTATCTCAAAAAACCAAACCAAGATAAACAAAAACACAAACAGTCATGCAAATACCAGCAAAGCCATCAAGCTGGAGTATCCTCTGACCATTTCTTTGTTCTGAGTATTGTATGCACTATATAGAATTTCTCATTTAGTGACCTAGCTGTGGGAATAGAATTCACACTTTAACCGAAGAGTGTCTGTTCTCAGAATTTCCCAAATCATAAGATCTGGGTTCCATTTTTACACATTGCCTTCAATCTATCTGTTCGCTTTTATATTTTACCAGAAATAACCAGACACGAAGTCACACTTGGAACATCTGAAAATCTCAAGAAAGTGCAGAGTGCCCCTCCGGCCCTTCCTGGTCTTTCCCGCCACCCTTGCCTGTCTCTTTTTCTCCTGGGCACCTGCCCCGCACCAGGCGTCCCCTGCTGCAGGCCTCTCTCGGTCCTGGTTCCTCTGAGCCCCTTTGGGTCTCTCTTGGCCTCTCCTGGCCTGCCCCTCACCCCTCCTGGGTGACCCTGCAGTCCCTGCTCTTGGCTCTCGGAGGCGCTGGGTCTCTCCCAGCTTCAGCCCTGAGAGCGGAAGTCAGTGCCTTCTCCTCTGAGCTCTGCCCATTGCCAACCCTCGCCGAATCTAAAGCAAGATGCGCCACCGAGGAGTGGGGCAGGACTCTGGGCGTCCGTCCTCCTGCGCGCGTTCCTCCTCATGGGTGAGGCTGGGACTCTTCCGGGCGGCAGGCGCCGCCTCTTCTCCCTGTGCGCATCTCTTCTAGCTTTGCCCGTTGCTCTTGATGTTGGGCCTTCGCTTTGCAAGGCAACATTTTGAACCAAGACTAAGATACGGCTGTGCAGCGAGCACCTCACGTTTTCCTCAGTTTCTCTTCAGCCTTTGCCTTCGGGGGTTTTCTGTGGAGGTTTTACTTCTCTTTGAAAACAATGCCAAATATTTTCATCACTTTGGGCTAATTCAAGAGACCTTCGTTTTGACCTTTAAATGCGTTCCTGCCCTCTCCAGCCATCGGTGGTAGGCATGCTTGGCACGTCGCAGTGGGCGTCAAGGGATGGTCCCAGTGGGTGTCCCCAGCTCTGAAGCCGTCATCAGGTAGGGCCTAGTGGTGAATGTGTTAATCCCGGCCCCTTAAGCTGATTGTCTCCAGGACATCGCATCTATCCCTGAGCGAGACTGAATTTACTATGCGCCCTGAGCTTTCCCAGCTTGAAAAGGAGGACAGTTAGAAGCCCAGCCAGGAGAGGAGGGACAGGAAAGGCACATTGGGTGAGTGGAGCGCGTGGCGCAGGGCAGCTCCGTATTAGCTTTGGGGATTGCGATGTACTGAAAAGAAAACCCACTCGTGATTGGCTCTTAAGAAAAGTTGTTACAGTTTGGAGCCAGAAAAAAAAAAATTTCTTTGGAGAACCGAAATCTCTCACCTACCCACCCTCGGAGTCTTCTTTTTGGCGTCACCCTCGAGGACTCCATGCAAAAGCAAAGGTCCTGCTGGGCGATGCTCCCAGCTGTCTTAGAGCCGGCGGCCAAGGGCCAGCGCCGGGGGCCGCCCCGGCCACAGAGGAAGTGGGCGGTGTCCGCAGGTACCAAAGTCCCCTCCATGGCGGTGGCGCGGGAGCGCTCGGCCGCGGGGCTGCGGCTGCTGGCGCTGCTGGCGCTGGAGCTGGCGGCGGGCGCCCGGTGGAGCGGGGAGGGCAGCAGCCCGCAGCTGCGGAGCATCTTCCTGGGCCGCTGCGCCGAGTACATCACGCTGCTGAGCCCGCAGCTCCGGTGAGGGGCGGCGGGGTGGGGAGGGAGATGCCGGGTAAAGGCGGGAGAGTTAGGTGAGCAGCGCAGCTGCAAGAGACTGTGTGTGTGTGTGTGTGTGTGTGTGCGCGTGTCGGGGGTCTCTAGGGGAGGTGCACTGTGTGGTCCAGAGGTGAGGTGTGGGTGTGGGCGTATGTAGTGTGTAAAGTGTCGGTCTAGAAGTCAGAGCTGCAGAGATGAGTGTGAATGACCCCTTAACTGCACCTCAGACCCCAGTATTAGGCTGCAGCCAGAATCCCGAGTCCAGGTGCTTCAGGAATTTCAGATCCCAACGTTGGAACAACTCTAACATGTTCCTCTTTCTAACCAGTGCCGTGCTTCTTACTGATTTTTCTTTCTCCTTGGGAACCCTTTCTCTTTTTCCGTTTTCATAATATCATTTTCATGCGCCAGTTGTTGTTATTGTGACTCATTTCAGGCAAATAAAAAAAGAGACTAGACTAAGGAACATCAATATTACTCCACCCAGTGTAGAAAGGAGCCAGGACCAAAGCTTTCAGAAATGTTCTTAAAAGCTTACGGGGACCTGGAGGCCAGTGGCTGGCCACGCTGGGCACGCTTTCCCTGCACTGGGAGGCAAAGCCTGGTCCAGGCCGGTGCTTGCTGGGTTTGTCCTGGCCCCACCTGGTCCTGAGCCCAGATGGACCTGATAATAAGCCCGGTCCCACTGTTGTGCCTTAATAAAGAACAAAATCTGGGGATGTGAGGATGTGTGTGGCTCCGTGTTCAATCCTCAGCAATGAAAAGGGGCCGAAAAAGGGACTTGAGGCTGTGTGGTTTATTAACATGGTCACTTTCTAGCCTGTAACCTTTTCCACTGTGACCTTGGGGCAAAACTATATCCCCAACTCTGAGAAATCCGTGCAGTGCCTCTGAGAGACATTGCCAGGGTCTGATTTCTCCATCTGCTTCTTGAACTGTGTGTTGTTGGCTTTTTCGTGTGAGTGGTCCTGCAGTCAGCATGTGACAGAATCGCTTGCGAAATCTTTAAAGAAATGGAAATACTTCGCAGCATATGGTGATATCTTTTGTTTTACTTTTGACCTGTACTTCTGCACAGGGACAAGAACTGCACAGCCATCTGGGAAGCCTTTAAAGTGGTGCTGGACAAAGATCCCTGTTCTGTGCTCCCCTCGGACTATGACCTTTTCATTAACCTGTCTAGGCACTCCGTTCCCAGAGACAAGGTAATCACAGCCGTCTCAGATAAATCACTGCCCTCCTTCTTTCTCTGGCAGAGGGTGCACGGGCCAAGAGTGAGGTCAGCTGCCCCCAGCAGCCTGCAGAGCTGTGGAAACACCAAGCAATGTACTGGGGATACAGCAGGGTGCTGTACTCACAGGTGCGAGGTGGCTTTGTTTGCAGCAGAGATCTAGGGTCTGCTGCCCACCTGTGGCCCAAATGTGCTTTCCTGAGTCAGCAAGTGGGTATAGGATTCTCCACAAAGACTTCAGGATCTGGCAGGGCTTTCATACCCAGCCTCCGCATCCAGCCAGTTCTGAATGACCTCCATCCTAACCGGCCCTGGAGCCTAACCTCCAAAGATTCACTGTCGTTGTTCTTTCAGGAGACATTGCTTCTGCAAGCTGGCCTTGCTATTGCGTTTATTCAGTCCTAGTTTTTCTAAGGAAACCTCACATCTCTATTCTGTCTGGGCTCTAAGGTTTAATAAATAAAAATAAATCAGATCTACGTAAAATGCTTGCTTAGAATCCTACCTTGGCTTTGAAGACAGATACCATTTTTATTTCTCTAACACAATCATTCTTAACCTGATTTTTCCATCATGTGTTAGTTATCAAGACAAAGGAACAGAGCCAGGGAGTGTTGAATGAAATAGATTATAAACATGGTTTTGAGGGATCCATTATATTTTGAACCTCACCGCTTCCCTTTTGGTAAAAGGGGGAAGCATCATGTTTGCTCTCCTTTCTCGAAGATTTTGTGGGCTTATTGATCAGCTCAGTAAATACTTCCTGGCTGTTTCTGTGTGCCAGGGATTGTGCTAAAGGGTAAGGAAGCAACAGTGAAAACCAGGGAAAGTTGTGTCATTCTGCAGCAAGCCAGCATTGGATGAACAAAGGGCTGCCTGACTTCTCTGGATGATACTGTGCCTAAGTAGTCTGGCTTGATTTTACCTTTATATTTTATTTTTTGCCCCTCAGTCCCTGTTCTGGGAAAATAACCATCTCCTGGTTACCAGCTATTCGGAGAATGCACGGCGCTTTATGCCCCTGTGTGATGTTCTGTATGGTCGGCTTGGAGATTTCTTAAGCTGGTGTCGCCAGGAAAATGCCTCTGGTAAGACTCCCACACATCCCAAGAAAAGCAAGAGCTCCTAGAACCATGCATTTGCCATTTGCACTGGAAATTTTCATATGCGTTTATTTCATTGGTTTCCTCCCAAATTCTCTGAGGTCGATCCAACATGGTAATTAATAATGATAGTAGGTAGAGACCACTTATCTTTTGCTAGGTACTAGTCTAGCACTTAAGCATATTAACTCACTTAATTCTTGCAACAGACCAAGGGAGTCTCATGGAAGGGCACCACGTGATGGAGGGTAGGTCGGAGGGGAGGGAAGAGGGATGAAAAAAAAGAGTGAAGATGTGTCGGGTTCATTTACCAGCTCTTCATGAGTAAGTAACTGCAAACCTGTGCCAATAAAAAGGAAGCATCAACTAGAAAAAAAGCCCCCACTTTAACATAGGAAGAAACAAGTTTAAAGGAAACAGCAGCAGAGTGAGGCAGCAGACTCCAGAGGCGGCACCTCCGCCCGGGCAGCTCTGCCTTCCTGCTCTCATTTTCCACCTTGGGAGCCTGAGGCTGGGGAAGGGTTAATGATCCGTGTACATTGTGCAGAATGCAGGCTAATGTTAAAAATCCATTTTTCGCTGGTGCAATCTTTGAAATGAAATGTGTTTGTCTCCTTTATTTGCAGGACTTGATTACCAATCCTGCCCTACATCGGAAGACTGTGAAAATAATGCTGTGGATTCCTACTGGAAAAGGGCGTCCATGCAGGTAAGCTGCGGTGGCTAAGCACGGTGTGATCTGTGAAGATGGAACAGGGGTTCAGAGCCCGGGACCCCAGGCCATTGCTTAATTCTCTGAGCCTCACTTTCTACTTCTGCAGCATCCTGATCCATTCTCGCTGCTAAGGAGGGAGGCTATGGCCAGGCTGAAGACCTAGAAATAGGCCCCTTAAGATAGATCTGTTTCTTAGGAAATGTCACCAGAGTCAGCGACAGATCTCAAGGGCTATGAAATGCCATGACTAAGTAAAGATTGGAAATGAGGAGGGCTGGGCCCTTAGCTCAGTGCTTGGCAAAGGACGAAGCATCCAGTGTGCTGATCAGGAGGCAGGTGGACACTGGGTGGGCTCCAGCGTCTCCCCACCAGGAGTATGGTGTTCCTTCGGTGTCATCTTCTTCGGTGATCTCAGGTACACCCTGGGTGCGTCGCTACTCAGGGTGAAGGACTTGGCTAAACTCCAGAGCATGGCTGCAGGTGGGAGCTAAGCACTGGGTCCCCTCCAGTTGGGAGGCACTGTGCCGTGGGCTGCGCTCTCCTGGCAGCCCCACTTTCTGTAGGTGTTGCTGGAGTGTGGGTTCCCACCAGGCACCGTGGCAGCTGCCAGAGCCCCTCACCCAGGCTGGGAGCCCGTGGCTGTGTCATCACCTGACAGTGGGATCATGACATGAGCCCAGGGGACATAGTAACGCTATGTGTGAAGGAGTCACAGTTCTCCTTAGGCGCTGTGCCAGACGTCAAATCGCCTTCTTAGGCTTCCCCCGCTGCTACAATGGGAAACTAAGAACAGGACCCAGAGATTTTGAGTTTGTGAGGCCCTAGAATATGGTGGGGAGTGAAGGCATGAAAGAGATACCTCTACAGGGTGTAGGGAGCTTGGACCTTAGCAGGTCATTTTATATTAAGTTATTAGTATTTGTGTGTGTGTGTGGTTTGAGAACTAACACTCATCTCTTACGCATGCTAGGCAAGAACTCTACTGCTCAAGTCCAAAAACTGAAAAAAATTTTTTTGATCCAGAGTCTTGCTGTGTAGTTCAGGTTGGCCTTAAACTCCCTGGGTAGCCCAGGCTGGCCTCCAGCTCATGGCAATGTTCCTGCCTGAGCTACAGGGTGATTACAGATTTGTGTCGTATGGCTACTATTAAGTTATTTTAAATGTGTTCTTCATGACATAGTAAAGAAAATACAATGGCTTTTCATGACAGAGAATGACAAATTATGGAAAATATAAGTGGCAATCTTACATACTCCTCCTGCCCCCTTACCGTAAGTCTTCTAGCACTGTCCTCATTAGACCTCTGCATTGAGGATTTATTAGTACTATTTAGGGGCAATGAGACATGGATGGCATGGGCCATATTGTTGTTTTGGAGGAGCTAATATTGGGCATCACCTTTCTAGAGAGCAAACCCAGCACTGTTTATCTCGGCAATCCTGGATCATTCTCGTCTCACATTTATTCTAGTATAAAATGTTAGGAGGAAATTATATGCTCCATTAGTATTCTGAACTGGTGATTTCTTCAGTGCTCTCTCTCTTGGGAGTTCCTAGACTTTTGCTTACTTATTTGCTTATTTTATGGTGCTAGGGTCAAACCCAAGGCTTTGCCCATGCTACATAGCTCCATCCCCCGTGCTGCTTATTTTTAACCTAGTAGAGCTCATGCTCTGCCCATCTAGTCTTGCATTTTGCTTCGAAGACAAACACTTCTGTGCTGCTGCAGATACTGCATAGACTTTTGCTAATGGCCGATTACTATTTCAGACATGTAAGTATCCCGTGGTTGTTTTCCACTGGTTATTATATTTTGGTACCAAATACAATGCTGCATACACATCTTGGTGCACAGTGTGTGGGGTGGCTCTTAGTGCTGTTTACCAAGCATTCCTGATTCATAGGCTGCACCCATGGCTTGCTATTTACATGCAACTTACACCACCAGTGAGATCTGAGAGATAGGCATTGTGACTCCTGGGTGGAAACTTCAGAACCGATCAGTGATTCATCATGTTCTTTCCTGATGAGGAGTGACTTTACAGATGTGGAAATTTCCTCAGCTTAGGTCCTGAGGAAAACACATTGAGCAAGACCCCACGGGCATGCGGTAAACATGCAGTGTGTGCTGAAAGAAAGCTCTGTTTAAAGTCATTGAGGGTTCGAGGCTGTTTGCTATGGCAGCTTGACCTAGTTCACCCTAGTGATACCGCGCTGTGTAGTTCACAGTATCTTATAACTTAGAGTCTGAGACATGAATTACTGAGATGATGAATTCTTGACATTCAAAAGCAATTGGGTTGCTGGATATGGTGGTGCATGCCTGTAATCCCAGCACTCGAGAGGTTGAGGCAGGAGGATCATTGCAAGTTCAAGACCAGCCTGGGCTACAAAGTGAGCTCAAGGCCAGCCTGAACTGTGTAACAAGACCCTGTCTCAGAAAGACAAGAAAAAAAAAATCATTTGACTTTGCAAAACACATCAGTTTGCCTCTCTCCTAACCACTTGAAATACCACATTCCCCCATGTTGAAAAGTAGCAATAAAAGAGAGGTCATTTCATAGCAGAAAAAGAGGTATCTTTAAGGTTGCTAAAAATGACTCTGATTCTTTCTTCTTGCAGTATTCAAGAGATAGTTCTGGGATGATCTATGTCATGTTGAATGGTTCAGAACCAAAAGGAGCCTATCCTGTCCAAGGGTAAGCACTTCAGCACCAATAAATACAGTAGAGAGTGAAAAAGTATTTAATTGTTCTGAGTGGAAGCTAAAGAGAACTATCCTAATCCCCAATGTAATGCTTGCCTTTGTAAATTCAGGTTGACAGTTGAAGGACCTGGTGAGTATAGCCTTGTCTATACAGTTAAACCATTAGTAGCTGATGAATGTGTGAATAAGAAACCTAAAAATAAAGATTAAGGGGCCTACCAGACTCCAGCACTGGGCTGAGGCCGCTGGAGGACTGAGCTGCACCTTTATGTCTCCAACCCCGATCTATCGCTCAGCCTCCCTCACCTTCCATCCCCAGGGAACCTAGTCACACCCTGGAAGTGACTCCTGGGCTTCAAAATGACCACCAAAGAACCTCTTCCCAGAAAGGTCCCAGAAAGTTTCCATGGAGTGAAACAGACCTCACAGTTATGGCAAAGCTGAGTGGATTCTAAGATGGATATAACATAAAGCCTATGTTCAAGCTTTGGTGCCAAGGATGCAGATCTTAAATGATGTAAGTGGCTCAAGGGAGGGTGAAGAACAGCTAAAGCACCAACAGCAAGAGTCTGACGCTGGGAAAACATAAATAACTGGCAACCACAGGAAAGTGTGCCCTGGTGTGGTCCAGTACCCCAAGCAACTCCAGCAGCCAAGTGCTGCCCCACTCAAATCGACAGTGGCCAACCCAATGGCCAACACGTGTTTCCTAAACATGAAAGGGGAGCTGGAACAGAAGAAAGATCAACAGGAACAAGCCCGAAAGGAACTGAGCGCCCGGAAGCTTCTGCCTGATTGGTCAATCAGGCATATTTCCCAGTCAGGACTTCTGACAGTCGCGCTAGGAGAACCCTGGGGGGCGGGGGGAGTGGTACACACCAAGACTCAGATTTTTTGAGGAAAAAATAAATACACTCATATACTACTGTCCAGCTTGTAATGGCTCCTGTAAAAATTAACAGATGAATCTCGTGTTTCTGCTCTTTTCTCTTCCTGTCCCCGTTGCTTCTGATGTCTTCGGATGATTCTGAAGAAGAGGCCACTTTCGAAAAATTCCCCTTCTCGAACATGCAGACACTGGAGGAATGTTTCTGTTTGAAGAAAATAGAGTGAGGAGCAGAACTCTTGGGTCTGTGTCATGCTGTGTCTTCAGACAGTTTAGAAGATTGAAAACCTAAAGATTTCAAATCATGAATTGAACATGTGAAATCCCAGTTCAATATCAAAATGGGATGCACCTTGTTCTTAACTGAGCACAGTAAGTTAGGGACACTGTGTATCAGCTTCACCAGTAAGGCTGTGGACCTCGTGATCACTGTTGCATTTCTGGGTCAGATCTCAAATGATGGGAATTTCACCTTTAAAGGGTTTATTTGCAAGGAAGCAACTTTAATAGTCATGACAGAAGTAATAGATGTTGGTAATGTAGACGTATATTTAACCATTTAGCTTAGGGTGCTGTGTTACTTAATGGCGCCTGAATCTATGTAGTTTTAATCAATGGTTTGTATTTTGAATGGTTGCAAAAACTAGGTAATCTTAACTAAGGATGGTACAGGATGAAGGAATAGTGTTGCGTTTCAGGCTTAGACTGTTGAAGCAGTATAGACATTCATCTCACAGCTGGGTTGTACGAGGGCTGTGATGATGAAGCCTGCTGTGTTATTTTTTTCAGTAGTGAATCCTAGGAGACCTCAGTCCATTCAACAGACACATGTTAACAGCATTGTCTTTGGTGTTAATGGGGAATGGCCTCCTTCACTGTATTTGGGCCTTTCATGCTAACACTTCCGATATTAAATTGAATGTGCCTTGAAAAAAAAAAAGTTAGGGGGGAAAAAAAAACCTTTTTGAAAAGTAGTTTGCAAATCAACTAAAAATGGAAAGTGAAAGAACCATATTGCTTTACAACAGTGATGATGAACCTTTTGGAGACCGAGGGCCAAAACTGCAACCCCGAGCCCACTCACCGATCACAAAGTGTCAGTGCTGCAAGTAAGCTGGAATATCTGATGCTTGACTGCTGGGGCGATTTGCCTCCTGTGGCAACAGGGAGGGCACGAATGCCATAGGTGCACTACTGCTTAGAACTGTTAGAAATGTTCTCCAGGCTGGGGCCCTGGGGATGCACTGCAAAGGGGAAAAACAGAAATGACTCTCTTTGTCTCTCAGTTTTTTTGCAGATTTTGAAATTCCATACCTGCAGAAGGATAAAGTCACACAAATTGAAATCTGGGTCATGCATGATATCGAGGGACCTAATGTGTAAGTTTTGGTGCTGTCCTTGATGGTAATTATGTTTTTCTTGGATATGGTATGGTCAGGTCCATTTTACATTTTCAGTTTGGGGGAAATGCCAGTCTTCTGTTTCTGGTGGGGTTGATAGAGAGAGACTCAGGCCTAGCTTTCTGGGAATGCCACTAGCCAGTTTTGATCCCAGAGAGAAAACTTCCTTTAAATGACCAGGGAGTATAAGGTTTGTTTCTGAGTGACTTGGGCAGCTTTGGATAGGCAAGTTCCTTATGCATATGTGAGGTTCAAAGCCAGTTCCTCTTTCTGGTCATTTGAAACCCAAAAGGCCTCAATCAGGGTCTTTAGAATCAGCCCAAGGACTTCCTGATGAAGGCTTTATTCTCACTGAATAACCAGTTCCACCACTGGGTCTCAGATAACCTGGTGAAGAAAGTTTTAAGATTTGTATTTTTCTGGGAAACTTCTTGCGTTTATATATAAGTGCAAGCTGAATTCATGTATCTTCCCTATAAAGGGCATTTCAGGCACAAATGCAAGACCAAATAAGTTAAATCTATTTGGTTCAGAAATGTTTCAATGAGACCATGGCCTGAAGCAGCCAGAGTGGGGGTTCTGGTGGCAAGCTGAGGCCTTGTTCTTCAGAACACTGAAGCTACATGGAGAAGAGAATTGCCCAAACCCTGGAGCAGACGTGCCATTACACATGTGTCCCAAGAGAACCTATCAAGTTCTGTCCCTACCTCCTCTTGACTCACCATTTAATGGGTGTTATTTTCCCTTAGCTTTTGGGCAACTGACTGCAATGAATGTGTAAACTGCATATTACTCAAGGTCTATTAAGATTTCATTTCCCTTCCCTGAAGACAAATGATACTGTTGTGTAAGAAATCCACGGTGGTGGTCTTATTTTTTGTGAGAAGTTCTTCTTTGGCTAGAAGTTAAGCTTACCTATTTTATTTTATTTTATTTTTTGTGAGAAGTTCTTCTTTGGCTAGAAGTTAAGCTTACCTATTTTATTTTATTTTATTTTTTGTGAGAAGTTCTTCTTTGGCTAGAAGTTAAGCTTACCTATTTTATTTTAAAGTTTGATCTTCGACACTACCTGTAGTGAGGGTAGGACATTGCAGTGCATCATCATCTTAGCTCATCATGTCTGCTGAGGGAGAAGTTACACAAGGAGTCAGAGTGATATAGGTAAATGAAACGCCAACCTACTATGTTGGCGAGTTCGTGTTCTCTAAAATTGAAGAATGAATTTTAGGAACAACAGAGGTGAAGAGTAGAATATATTTATTGACAGAAAGCTTCTGTCTGAAGGGAGACAGAAAGGGGTCCCAAGCTGGTTGCCCCCGAGTCTGTCTTTTCCAAGGATTTTTATAGAGTAAGACCATGGGTTCAAGGTGGGGAAGGACTGGGAGCTCACAAGGCCGATGGGCGTAAGATGGGACATAACTATAGTTAGCCAATAAGATCAGTAGTTCAGGTAAAATTGATTACATTAGGGACAAATGGGAAAGTAAGTCATGTAGAAAGTGGGCATTCTTGGAGATGTGACCTTTACCCTAGAGGGATGGGACAGTGGCTCCAGGGTGAGAGAAACTAATTAGAATATCAGTCTCCAGGATGTAGATGCATTTGTTTGATCCTTTGTCTTGAGATCTGTCCAGTAGCAAGAGGTGTGTGTGTGTCCTCCTAGGTCATCAGACATCTGGTCCTCTGTGCCAGCTTCCCTGAGGGGCTAGCCCTGTCTGACTGCCCATAATATTTCTAACTGGCTCAGCTGCCTGTAACAAGACCACCTCCACTTATAAGTTTAAACCATAGGTTAAGCATAGTTTCAGGTCATGAGCCAAGAAGTAGAGGTGTTGGGCCGCTCAATTTTAGGAATAACAGGAGATCATAGTCAATAAAATAGTGTTGTATTATGGATTATTGCTAAACAGATGTGAGAAAAAAGTAACTGTTTGCAATGAAATCTCAGGGCCAGGGACACAGAGCTCAGTGGCTCAGCACCTACCTGGCAAGCACAAGATCCTGAGTTTGAGTCCAGTTACAAAAAAAAAATTAAAAACCCAAAAAACAAAACAAAACAAAAAAATCCCCCTAAAACAAAACAACAAGGGTGAAATTTCTACTCTTGTGTTTCATGACCATTATCGATAGCAAGAGGATTATTGACAGTCAAGGACTGCCATCCCATAACAGTCCATCTGGTCACCAAAGTGGCCATTAAGTGACTAACAAACAGGAAGCATGGACAGTGTGGGTTCGATAATAGACCAGGGGAAGATTCATGTCCTGTGGAAGAGGACGGTGAGGGAGAGGTTTCATCTTGCTACTCAGAATACTGGGCAATCTAAAACTGATGAATCATTTATTCTGGGAATTTCCCACTTACTATTTTTGGGCCAGGGTTAACTATGGATAACAAAAAATTAGGATAGCAAAACCGTGGATAAATGTGTACTAGTGTGCATGGAAATGTTGGCAGCAGCTCTCTCTAGGGATGCGGGAGGGGAGATTTGGGCTAAGTTCTTCTTTTACTTTATTTTCTAATACTCAGAAGGTTGTGTGTATTGGTTGTTAATTCACTGTAGGTTGAACAAAATCACAGCCTTGTTCATGCAGTTGCATCTTCAAGGCACCCCTCTCGGATGCTGTGTGTTCACTAGAAGCCGCACTTTTTGGACCAGAAACTTTCCCAGGTCGCGGCTAAGAGGTTTTCTTAAGAAAAGTTCAGCTTAGAGTCATCCTCCTCTTCTCCCCTGTCCTCTTCTCTTTCTTTTGTTTATTCACTGCTGAGAACGTGTTTTTCTGTTTTAGGGAGTCCTGTGGTGAGGGCAGCGTGAAGATCCTGGAGGAGAGACTCAAGGCCATGGGGTTCCAGTACCACTGTATTAATGACCACCTGTAGGTAACCCTGCACATGACCAGGGTACACTCAGGGGCAGGTGACAGGGTGGGGGGAATCATTTTGCTGGGTGGCAGCTGCAGAGCCCAGGAACTCAGGCCTCCTGGTTGCCTCTAGATGAGTAAGTAGGGAGGACCTTCTGGTGCTGGTTCTAAGAAGCCAGAACTTCTGCCTGGGCCCAACCCACTTCAGAGACAATTTTAATGACATTTGATGACAGAACACTTTATCATTTGTTCAAGTTGTTTTTTTCTCCCTTTGCTTACTGTCGAGTAACCAAGGAACAGAAATGTGTTTCTTGAGTCTCTGGATCCCTGTGGGGTCCTGTATTTGACAGAGTACAGACAGGTACAGTGAGACCATAAACCAGTAAGATTATAATAGCTCCATTTCTTTTTTCCTTTTTTTGTACTAGGACCTTACATTAATCGGGCAGTCGATGAATTGCTCCATTTCTTGAGGTGGTTATGAGCAGGCACTTTGTATCCTTACACTCAGGTATCATGTGAGGGCCTTCCTATTTCTTGGACAGAAGAAGGGTGGCTTGTCACTTGGGGATTGGTTCTTACAATGTGCATTGTAGTGACCAGACATGCATCATAGAGATCAGTTCTTTCTCGGACACAGAAGTAACAGAAACTGTGTTAAACTGAAAATTACCTGGGCAACAGAAAAGCAGAAACAGAAGTGTACTGGCAGTTTATATTGTCAGAGAAACAACATCATCTTATATCCTGGGAGGCATTTTCTGTTTTTCCTCCCTCTTTTAGTTCCCTTGCAAATCTTTTCAGGGTATGTTACATGTAATCTTCTGAGTCTAGGGCCATGTGGGAGGTTGAGCTCCAGAGTACTGTTTGGAATTTTATAGAGTTCATATGAATTGAGATGAACCAAGTAAGCTAATTAATTGCATAAGGCCCAACTAGGAGCAGTAGCTTTAAGGCTATCAGTGGTCCTAGGATGGGCCCTAACCAAGATCCCCGATTGGAAAGTTTCCCACCAGAAGTTTGTGGCTTGTCTTTCCTGTGCCCTTTTCTAATCTCTCCTTTTCTAATCTCTCTGTAAATCAAGGGCCTGTCTGTTCTGTAACATTATTCTGGCAAAAAAGTTAATCTGACCCTGGAGTGTGTCCAGTGCACCTTGGAAACTTGTCAAATCTTGGTCAGTTTGCTCAGGTAACTGTAGAACAAGGAGGACTATGTTGGTTTGTTGCTATTCTCTTGGAGTAACCATCCACAGAGCTAAGGCAAAAGTCACAGCCAGCAGAAGGATGGGAAACAAAATCCAAGTTTGACAATATAATATCAGGTGCATTTGTAAGCTGAAGTGGAAGCAAGGATTGGGGTAAGAAATTTAAAAACATGCAAAAATCAAAGGAGAGTAATGCATTTAGGTATGGGACACTCCTACAGTGTCCTTAAGGTTCAGTCATGCAAAGATGGTCAGACTCTGGAGTGACCAGAGAAAGGCTTCGAGGGCATTGTCTTTTCAGAGTGAGCTTCAGAGGAGCTGTCTGGTCTGGGTAGACTCTCCAGAAATTGTCTGGCTGGGCTCTTTTATGTCTGGAATGTTGAATTTAAGGCTAGATTTCTGAAACTTTAAGAGCTGTAGAGGTAGTTAGTATGACCATGTATGGTCCCTTCTAGTTAGGTCATAGGAATTCCTTTTTACAATTTTTGATCCATATCATGTTGTCTTTGTTATATGCATTTGCAGGAGTATCTGCAGGTATAGCTGGTCTTTTAGTTAAATTTTTTTATGGAGCTGGTTAAAGGTCTTTTCTAACTGCACATGTGGTTCCTGTAGGGTTATGTTCCCTAATTGGCAGAGGTCTCCATGGAAGATAATAGGTGGTGGTCTTCCAAATAATATTTAAAAGGGTGAGTATCCAGTTGGTTTGGTTGAACTTTCCATGCTGAATAAGGCCATGGAGAGTAAATCAACCCATGGGATGTGTGTTTCCTGGTGATATTTAGTAAGAATTTACTTTAAAAGTCTGTTTATTTTCTCAGCTTTTATAGAGTTTTGTCACCTGTGTGCTGTATGTAGTTTTCATTTAATCTTTAATAGTTCTGCTAGTCTTTGAGTTTCCACAAATGTAGGCCCATTGTCCTTGCCAATAGTCAAGCAGAGGCCATATCTAGGAATGGTTTCTTGCAGCAGGACCCTATAAACTTTTGTTGCCCTCTCAGTCTTGGGCCAGCCTGAGTAGGTGTATATAAGCACCAATAGATATCTGTGGCCCTTATAAGGCTTTGCTTCTGTAGAGTCTATTTGTATATCTTGAAAGGGTGATATTTCAGTCTGTTGGATCCCTGGAGAGGGGGCTTGGGCTTCTGGATTGGTTTATTTTGAGCAAAGGTCCTTTAGGTCCAGAATAGTTGGTAGACAGTGGAGCAGATACTGACCAGGCATGAGATGCAATAGTAGCAACCCATGAAATTTCATGACTGCTTTTCATTTATGGGTTAGATTGTGGTGATTTTGAACTCAGGTATAGGCCATCTTTGTGGGACAACAGTTGTCCATCTGGAAGTGTCCACCAGGGGGTGAGTCCATTAGTGGCTCACTGTTTTGGTTAGTCATCTTTTTCTTTTGTATATGCAGGAAATTGAGTTTTGATTCCCATCACAGCAGCAGGAGAAATGTCCATTAGAAGTTCTAGGTTTACTTGTATGATATTTTCATGCAAGGGTGCTCCTTTAACAGTGGGTTTCCAGACAACAGCAGGAAGCAGTAGATCTTTTCATTTTCAGACCAATTGAGGGCTTGTATGAGGTCTCATAGCTTAGTTCACTGTGCATCCCATCCCTGAAAGAAAGTTTTGGCCAAAAGAACTTTGTCCAAGGTGATCACAGAATATCTAGCCTGGCAGACTCAATTTCTAACAGAGATACTTTCATCCCTAAATTGTATGTCCTCAGCATCTCTCAGGGTCATCTTCTTTAGGTCTGGTTGGCTGAGAACAGCTCACCAGTTAGTGCCAGGCAGTCATAGTCTGGAGGGCCCAGCTTGGTGAGTAGACACATGCAGGATTGAGTGATTTTATTGCCACAAGTATCGGGTGAGAATTTTTGCACAAGTTCAGGTCAGTTGACTTTTGAGTTCAGAACTGGGCTTTTTCCATTTAAAGGTGAAGAGGGGCTGGATGACAGGAGCCAATCAAAGGCAAAAAAAGATATCATTTAGGTCCAAGCAGGTGTACCAGAAGGCTGTGGGTGACAGAAGACTGAAGAGAGTATAAGAGTTTTAGGCTGCAGGATAGAGGGCAACTGTGGTGACATTGACAGCTCAGAGATCCTAAATGATGATATTCCCTACTGGGTTTCTTTACAGGCAAAAGAGGTGCATTCCAGCAGTTCTGAAGCTTCTGGATATGTGTTTGAATTCCTAGTTGAGTCTCTTGTGGCATGGGATACTGTTTTATGCAGATGGAGATTACCCCAGGATGGTGTTTCACAATCAGAGGCAGGTGGTTGATGGCTGAAACTTAAGGAAAGAGAGTCTTGAACTGGAAGGGACAGAGAAACAGACTATCCCAGAGAGAAGGTGATGGGAACTTGTGAGAGTCTCCCCTAAAATGGTAGGAGAGTTCTTAAACCCATGTGATAAGTAAGTCCAAGTGAGTTGGCCTTTTCCTATCTCAGGGACCTTCATTCAAAGACAACGAGTGCTTATGGTTCCTCCCATAAGCCAAAGTTGGCTTATGGGAGCAACCCACAAGCAGAAGGAGGCATCTTTTAAATTTACACATGTAAACCAGGTAACATCTTGAGGTACCAGTTCAAGAAGATGTATGGGTTAGGAGCCATGGGATGAAAAGCAGTGGTTGCATTGTTGATGGCATGATGATTCTTGCACTGGCTGGTAATTCCCACTGGGATTCTTCATCAGGAGGAGAGGAATGTTCCAAGGTGACAGTTTATCAGGATCCCAATAGTTGATCCTGAACTACTTAAGTGGCTAATATCTGTTTGTGCTTCCTGTGATGTGGGATATTGTCTGACAGCAGTGGGGGTTGTGGTGGGGTGGAATTGAATCACTACAGGTGCATGGTTGATGGCCAGGCCCAGTGGTGAGTGTTTGGTTCATACCTCTGGGAGGAGAGGTTTCTGAATTTCAGGGTTGTTGTTATTTGTACGAGGCTAATGCAGGCATCCTTCTTCCTCTCAGAGAACAGTCAGAGTTAGGACCAATCTTGAAGATGCAGGGTTAATGAGAGGGAGGCTGAGTAGGCTTGGTGTGAAGGAGAGAGTTGCTCCTAACTTGGAGAGAAAATCTCTTCTCAGAAGTGGTATGGGGTATTCTAACATATACAGGAACTCATATTTGATGAGGTGTCCTCTTAGGCTGCAAGTTCATGCCTCACAGAAGAGGTGAAGAGTCCCAGTTGCTCTGGTAATAATGGTAATCTTTTGCTGACAGAGGAACAATAGGTTAGGTAAATGCAAAGTGTTCTATTTCAGAAAAATCATAGGTTGGTGCCCCAATATGGATGTGGACTGTGGGCTCCCAGTGACCCAGCTGAAGAAGAGAGCCCAGTGTGGCCTAGATCAAGCCTGTCAGACTGATGAAAAGGCTGTTGTTTTATCCAGGTTGAAGCTTTTGAAAGTTTTTTTATCTTTTAGTCTGTATAAGCATTTTTTGAAAGTGTTTATAGCCCTTACATCTTGCATATTAGTCTTTGGCCAGAGGGCAAGGTTGTCCTCCAGACTGGATGTTTTTGTGGATAACAGGTACTTTTTGTGCTGAAGACTGCATTTACCATCTTTACCATCTGGATCCTCAGGGTCAAAAGGCATGTAGACCTTGTACCTTGGCAGAGTCTCTCATAAAGTCTAAAGACCTTTTATCAAGCTTCAGGGTAACAGTAGTAACTTTTGACATATAGATGGGCTTTTTGTACCCCCTCTTTGATACCTTTGAGGAGCATTTGATTGGGTTTCTTTTTTTCTTTTTGCTTGTGTGTTGTAATTTTGGCAAGGCCACCTTTGGGAAAGGCCTTGGCAACCCATTCATCAGGTCTGACAGTTTACCTCTCCCTTTAATCAGTTTTTATTTCTGTCAAAATGTAATATTTTTGTGTTTACCAGAGTTGGAGTTGCTCACAGTCATCCCAACTGGGTGTTAGATCAGATGGTGTTACATGCCATCTGATGAGAATAGGCATGTAAGGGAAACATTAAAGCAAAAGGTTCCAGAGGGGCTTTGGTGGCTGAACACAGGAAATGACTGACTGGATTCTCCAGAGTTGGGGATGGAGAGGCACACTGGCATAGTATCAGAAGAACTGGCAGAGGGCTGGCAGCAGAAGCACCAGTGGCTGAAACTAGTTCAATAGGCTGGAAGTAGAGGCATCAGGAGCAGGAGGAGGAGGACTACCCAGTGAAACTGTAGGTTCTGACAGCAGCTTCAGTAGCCAATAAGGGGTGCTATATCTGCCAAGGAAGAATCCTCAGGAAGAATGAGTCTTTGTTCAGGTGCAGGGAATTGGTTTGGTTTCATTTTAACTTTGTAATCACCAGAGAAGACCTTAAAATGTTTTTTTAGGATACATTCCAGAATTTTAAGCTTTGGCTAATTAGATCCCATGCTGACTCCCTACACATATGTGGTGTGCCCTTGAGCAGAGTTGCAACAGACAAAGGGTGGATGCCCCTCAGAGAGAGAGACCATTCAGATGCCCACCTGGCTGTATGTCTCTTGGCAATTTAGGACCATCTGGATTAAGTAGAAACTTATCACTAGAGTCTCCATTATGTCTCTTTAGATGCATTCCCAGAACTGCAGGTTAAGATCCATTCAGACTCCATGGTCCAGGGTTACTTTGCTGTGGAGCTGCAGAAACAGAATGATCTGTGATTTACCCCATCCTTTACATTCACACACACACACACTCAACATTCACTCAGAGATTTAAAAAGATCCTCCCCCTGGGGAGTCCTTATTCTGATGAGAGGTTCTCAATCTCTCCTGTCCAGTGGGACTGGTCTGACTTGAGAGTGGCCCCAGGGTCTTACCTTAGCAAAAGGCAGGACAGGATTCTGTGTTCGCCCTTCCCTTTGATCTGGTAAGCCACAGGTAGCAAGCAGGGTGTCCTTTTCTGGTCTCCTGGGGAAACTCTAAAAATATTTTGGAAGCACACCTTTCTCCTTGAAGGGCTAGAGGGTCCTCACTCCTTCTGTGGCAGCTATGGTCAGGGACACAAATGGCTAGCACATTTGGCCTCACTGGTCATGGAACCAAATGTAACAGCAAAGTTCTGACCAAGAACCGAGTGATATTGAGGTTTGTAGACAAGAACTAGGTTTATTTATGCTTCTGGACCTGACTGGCATTGTCCCTAAAGAAGTCAGGCCCTCAAGGTGCAGGGAGAGAGGTTTTTATGAAATTGCAAAGCAGAATACAGAAACAGGGTGGCTTGTCATTTGGGCACTTACAATGTGCATCCTGTGACCAGACATGTATCATAGTGACCAGCCATGCATCTTAGGGACCTGCTGTTTCTCAGAGTCATAAGTAGCAGAAACTGAATTAAACTGGAGGTTACTTGGGCTGCATAAAAACAGAAACTGAAGTATTTGGGTGGTTTACATTGTTAGGGAACCAACATCATCTTATATCCCTCAGGGGGCATTTTCTGTTACAATATGTCTGTGCAGGAGAGGCGAGGTGCTCTGGCTTTGAGTCACCTGCAAGGATAAAGCTTGGCTCTCCAGTTCTCTATTGTGAGAACTTGGGCAAGTCACTATGTTCAGCTGTCAGTACTGGAAATTGGAGGTAAAAATAGAACAGTTGCATTTGGTTGTGGGATTAAATGACATGATCTGTGTAAAATCCTTGGTCAGGTTTCTTACTTCCAGGCTGGGAGTGCAGCTCAGGGGGAGATGGCTTCCCTAGTGTGAACAAGGCTCTGGGTTCCACCCCCAGCACCATAAATAACTATAAATTTATTGGCACATAGTATAGTAAATGCTCAATAAACACTAGCTGGTTTTATTGTGTGTGTGTGTGTGTTTGATAGTGTCTCACTATGCAGTTCAGGCTGCCCTTAAACTCACTATATAGCCCAGGATGGTGTTGAACTCATGGCAATCCTCCTGCCTCAGCCTCTCAAGTGCTGAGATTACAGGCAAGGACCACAACATTCAGCTTTATAAAAGAATATTTTGTATGTTCTTCAAGGACCCAGACTTTGTTTGCCAAGACTTTTCAGGTCCACTATAAATGTTTGATACATGTGTTGTTTAATCTCTTAAATGCTGCCAGTACATGCCTATAATTTCAGCACTCAAGGGGATGAGGCATGAGAATCGCTACTAGTTTGAGGCAGCCTGGTTTATGTAGTAGTAAGACCAGCCTGAACTACATAGTGAGACCCTGTCCCAAAAATCAAATCAAGTCGAATCAAAATAAAAATTCCTTCTTTTCTTTCTGTAGCCCAGTGAAGCTCTTGATGTGTGTGGATCACAGCGCTCACCCTGACTGTGCCTTAAATTTGTAAGTAAATGTTTTGACTCAGATTTCTTGTCCTTCCGAAGATTTCTTCCTGCACAGCCCCTGGTGAAGTGCAGTGTGATTTTATGCCACTCCTCGGGTGGAGAAGAGGACAGTAAGGTTATCTCAGGAACTCAAGGGGACAGATTCCCAATGCCTCAGGAGCCTCACAAGGCCCAGGTGGGTGGGTGGTGTCTGGCTGTGGTGTCATTTAGGTCCATGTGGTGTCACTCAGCCCATCTGGGCACAGCTCATGTGCACCCACTGCATCTATGGAACGTTCCTGACTAAGAGAGATGCAGCCCAGGGGCCCTGCCTCGGGGTGGGGGGACAAGGGTGGCACAGCTGGGTGAGGCGTCCAGCTGGCACTCTGTGGTCTCCATCTCCCCTCATTCGACCACCTTCCCAGTCTTCAGTGATGCTGAAGTTTGGAGAGGTTAAGGAATCCTTTGCATTCACCCAGGCTGGCTGGAGCAGTAATGGCGAACGCTGTAGAGACTGAGGGCCCAAACTGCAGCTCCAAACCCAGTATCCACTGGGAAGTCGCAGAGTGCCTACACTTCCTGCATGTGGTGATATCCGATGTTTGGCAGCTGGGGGCAATGCTGGGGTGATGTGGCATGTGTGCCATAGGTTCTCTACAGTGGGACAAGAGCAGGAAGCAACTCCAGCTGAAGTCCTTGTGCTCCTTGCCACACTGACTGCCCGCAAGGCTGTGTGGACACACACAGCAGGCATGTAAAGGCCTGGAGGTTCTCTGCCTCTTCTCTTCCCCTCACTTGAGAATTTATTTCACTGATTGTTGGAAGATCTATTTTTTGACAGTTTTGCCCATGTCCTTTGAATGAGAGGAATGCAAACCCTCTTTTACCCTTTGGCAAGTATTCCTCCACTTTCATTTCCCCTGGTAGGAATTTTCCTGATCTCTTGTTTGAACATTATGGCAATGAAAATTGATAGATAATTTACAGAAGCAAAACCATGAACAGCAAGTACGCAAAACTGCTTAATCACTTTTCAGATTCCGTAAGGTATAATTTCCACCTCAGTTTCTTAACAAAGCCAAAAAAAAAAAACAAAAAACTAAAGCTGTTATAATGTCATTGAATATGTGATGGGATTGTCAAATGATAAAATGTTTTGGGAAAACCGTTTGACAATAGATGACCAGCATAGTGAATATATTCAGAACCTTTCAGCTGTCTCAGCCTTTGGGGTAACTTTGGTATCCTGTTCGAAAGGAATGATGGACAAATGGGTATAGCCTACATGCTCAAAGATGTCCAGCAGAGCACTGTAAACCAGAGACACTGGCTGGGCCTGAATACACAGTGGCAAGTGAAGGAATCCACAACAGCGTCCTCTTCTGAAGCAGAACAAAGACAATGGCGGATAATTCTACGAAAATATAGAATAATCTAAGTTTAGATAAAGAAATTTTACACGTTTATATGATGTGATATTGGTCCCAAGTCCAATGGACAAGGTTAGTGCGGATATGAAGAAACAGATCCGCTCAGCTTCCTGAGAGCCCGGGGAAAGTGTCAACTGTCCCATCGTGGCTGGAAGTCTCTGGTCAGAAATGCCCCAGCCACAGTAGCAGGATCATTTATCTGCATTTGCTTAGAGAGATTGGGGCAAAGGATTTTTAATCTGCAAAAGTTTAGAATCAAAGCAGTTGTTGACATTAATTCAATCCATATTATTAATAATTGTAGAATAAGGTTAGGGACAATCTTATGTTTTGGTGTTGAATTTATTTGCAAGACTTTAGACAATTTAGCATATAAGAATAGTGGTTGGATTAGTCTACAATCTCAAAAACATGTAAGTATTAGCTGATTTGAGCTCTGGGAGGCTTAGTTGAAAGTTGTCGGAGAATTTAACTGTATTTTAAAGCCATTTTTGGAATATTTAAAACAACTAAGATTAATCTTACACAGTTGTTAGGTTTACTAGAATCAAATATTTGAGCAGGTTTTGTAAGTAAATGTTTATTTATTCATTTTATCTTTTGAGGCAAAGTCTCACTGTATAGTACAGACTGGCCTCGAACTCACTATGTAGCCCATGCTAGCCTTGAACTCACTATGTAACCCAGGGTGGCTTTGAACTCACAGACCATCCTCCTGCCTCAGCTTCCTGAGTTCTGGGATTATTGGCATGCATCACAACCCCCAGAAGCTTTGCTTCTTTAAAGACAGCTAAAATATTTGTGAAAAGTAAATGTAATATTATAAAGCTTAAATTTACATATTTTAACCTAAAATAACTTGTGCTATAAATAACCAAGGAAATGAAATGTGAAATACCATGAAAAGTTGTCAGGGTCAGGCATAGTGAAGCCCTATCTTTCCTATACTCTGGGGAACTGAAACTGAGGCAGGAGGGTCACAAGTTCAAGTCCAGCTTGGGCAATTTAGCAAGACTTTGTCTCAAAACAGTGCATTTTAAGACAGGCTGGTGATGTATTACTGTGAAGGACCTCTGAGTTAAGTCCCTGTTAGTGAGAAAAAAATTTCAGAATGCAGAAGGTCCTTCAATAGACTGGTACAATTAATAACTTAAAAATAAAGGTGTATCTGAATTTATAAATTGAATAGCAAGAATTAATTTTTAAAACCAGAATAACTACAAATGGTACATCAGACTGACCCCAAAAATAACCCTGAGTGCGGGGATTGTAGGCATGCACCCCCATGCCTGACGATTTATTGTTATATTAATTAGTTATTGAAAGCATAATTAATGAATTGGGTCTGTGATGAACTGAAGTGAACAGGACAGGAGTGTAATGAACTGAACAGGAGTGTAATCATAGAAAATGTCCAGCAGGAGGAGCCCTAAAACAAATTGGAAGGCAAGATCCTTCTGCCATGGAAGAGGCCTCCAATGTTCAAATAGGAAAACTTTTAAGGCCACTCTTCTAGTGCCATCAGATTTATTTCTATCTAACATTAGGTGATTTCAGGATTTTAAAAATTCATGTTTTAATTGATTTAACAGAATTCAGTAATTTCTGTTTTCAAAACTCCAGAGGTCAGCTGCTATTTTCTATGAACAGGATTGAATTTTGACCAGGCCCTCTCCAAAGGCCAAGCTGTGCCAGGACTGGATTTTCTGCATCGGTTAAACCCCAGTGATGTCATGTCTGTCACAGAGGAGCTCGGCGTTGGAAGTTCATGCAAAAAGCGGACTAGACGAAGGAAGCAAACTGCAGATGCCCTGTGCAGTGAGAGAGAGAGAGAGAGAGAGAGAGAGAGAGAGAGAGAGAGAGAGAAACAGACAGAGACAGAGAGATAGGCTGGCTGGTTGTGTCTGTCTGTCTCCTTCCTGGAAGGACAACCCAAATTACCAGTGGTGACTCTCTCTGGAAAGTAGGAATGGAGATACTGAGAGACTTTCAGTTTTCGCTTTCTAATTTTCTGCCCTAGTTAACATGTTCTGGAAGGTGCATGTGTGTTTTGGAAAGGAGGGGTCTCATGGCAGGCAGGACTGATTTTTTGTTTGTTTGCTTGTTTCACTGTTAATTTCCAGGACAGCAGCACTGACTGGAGGAGGAGCCGCATCTCATGCTCCTGAGCAGAGCGCTGTCCTGATCCTGCCTCTGTTAGTGGCTGTGGCCTCAGGTTCCCGAATGTGACTAGAAGCTCCGCCCTGCTGTTTGAACAGCTGCAGCCACTCCCAGCCACACTGGGCCTTCTCCCATTCTGCATTTGCCATGTGGTCCTCTTCTCTGAAGATATTTCTTCCTGGGGAAATGAGGTCATGTTTCAGCGACATTCATGCTCAGGATTCCAGAAACGAGAAATTAATCCCATCCTATTTAGCAGGTTAAATCTGCTGCCTTGAAATTAAAGCAATTTTTGATTTGCTTATTTTAGTAATGGCACCAAGTCTCATGCCCCCTCACAGTTGCATAATCCTATAAAACAAATATTTAGAAAATTCTAATAGAACGGTATTTTTATTTTCAGAATTTTTCTAAATCTCCAGCAGTACAGGCTTGTAAATAGCTTGAGATCCATGTACCCTATGTAATATACATATATCAGATATGTAAATATTTACATAGAAGGAGATTTATTGAGAGGCTACTTAATGGTAAGGGGGCAAATGTCCAGTAACATTTACACACTTATTGGAACTGCTTCCACCTGCTTGCCTAGCTTTGCACCATCTGTAGGGTGCAATATCATCCAACAAGTAAAAGCACACTTACTAATGCACATGTCCTTTGGCTGGTGAGCAGATCGATTGCGGTGCCTCTGTGCTGTGGGACCCCACCGAACAATGAAAAGCGATTAGCTGTTGAGGCATCTGCGGTGATGTGGACGAAACGTGAATCATCCTGCTAAGGGGGAGAAGACAGACCAAGCGTGTGCGCCCTGTGTTTATATGAGGTCATGGGAGGGGCAGGTCAGTGGGAACAGAGAGCAGGCCAGGAGCTGCTGAGGCAGGGAGGGGAGCGGGCGTGAGGACCAGGCAGAGGGGCATATTAGGGGGGCCGGAAGAGGAAGCAGAGGGTCTGTTCTGTATCTTGATTGTGGTGGGGTGAGTGGTACATGAACCTGTGTATTTTCATAACTCTTCCAGCTGTACATCAGAAACAATAAGTCTCACTATTTAAATGAAAAGGGAGGCCTTTGAAGAGTATTTAACCCTGTAGCAAAACTGTCATCAATGTGAGAAAGATACCATGTAGGATGTAAAGCTATTATACAATCCAGTTGTCTAAAACATAATAGAAATGAGTTAATTAATTTTTTGGGTTTTTTGAGACAAGTTCTTGCTATGTAGTTCAGGCAGGCCTTGAACTTGTGGCGATCCTCCTGCCTCAGCCTCCCGAGTGCTGGAGTTACTGGTGCATACCACTGCTACTGGACTCTCCTGGCTTTTGAATCTCCTGGCTGGCTACACCAGCGTGTCATCAGGTAGCTCCTTCTAAAAGTGGCTCACCAAGCAGATGTTACTGGGTTTGGGGTTGCTCGCCTGTCCTTCTGGAGCTAGATTACAGGTTCTTCTCTTCTGGAATAAAGAACAAAACAAGCAAAAAGCAGTGGCAAAGTTTATTTGAAAAAATAAAAGTAGAGAGAAACAGGCTCTGAGAAAAAAGCAAGATGACCCTAGAGGAAGCAGGGCAGGCTACCATGAAAAGCCACAGTACCAAGCGTTTCTTGGTGTCTGGGTCGGTTTACGTGTCCAGATCTCCACGAGGCCCACGGCAGCTTCTGCCCTCTTCTCCTGAGAGGCAGCACTGCGGTCGGTCATGCACCACAGGCTGACCGCCTGCAAACCTGCTCGGTCCGCAAGACCTCCTGAGGTGGGCGCTGGGAACTGTTCCGGGCACCGTGTTCCCGGATCAGCCAGCTTTGCCACACCCTAATCTCCTATGTCACCAGCAGACCCAGCTCCAACATAATATGAATTTAATAAGTTAGATCATGAATGTGTGACACACAGTAAATGAGTGAAAGGGAAAGAAAGAAAACAAAAGGCAGAGCAAGCTAACTCTGGATATTGGTCCTGTCAATGACCTCCTTCCTTCTTTTTTATGATCATGAGGTCTGCATCCAGGGCTTTCTCATAGAGCTACATCTCCAGTCCTTTAAAAAATACTTTGAGGCAGGATCTTCCTAAATTGGTAAATTTTCTAGACCAGGGTTGAATCTGCAATCGTCTTGCCTCCGCCTCCCTGAGTGCTGATTTTAGGTGCACCCCCAGCTATGTGGCTCAGTGATTTTATTTCTGTTAACTTTTTGTGTTTTCCAGTGAGGATGCAATATGTTATTATCAGAAAACATGTAAAAATGCATATAACATAGGTGTAGAAATTTGACCGAATACAAAACATTTTCAGGAGAGACAACAGCCTGCCACAGACGTCTCTCTGTTGTCTCTCTGTTTTCTACTCCTTGTCTACCCCACAGCTAGTACGTGTGGCCAGGCATGTGAACTCCCTGCTTCTGGTGCCCGAAGGGTCAGCAAGTGGCAGGGTGGTTTTTTGCCCTCCTGGACCCCTGTAAAGTTCTGGGGAGCCAGGGAACTGTGCCATCAGCAGAGTGACACAGAGCCACCTGCTCCCATACCATAGAGCTGGAACGCAGTCTTCCTGACCCCTCTGCCCACTCTGCTGGGGGAGGCCCTCTCTGTAGTGCTGTTGCTCAAATTTATGGACCTTTGAGCAAATATTTATTCTACCTCCAGGACATCACACAGATTCATGATCAATGCAC
Source organism: Hydrochoerus hydrochaeris (assembly GCA_004027455.1). NCBI lineage: Eukaryota > Metazoa > Chordata > Mammalia > Rodentia > Hydrochaeridae > Hydrochoerus > Hydrochoerus hydrochaeris. The sequence goes on along the minus strand of PVLA01002617.1, from coordinate 198,576 downwards.
ACAGAAAATGTTTGCAGTCCAATGCTTGTGGGTGCCGGTCATCCCCAATACTGTCCCGGATGGTCCTCAGTCTATCTTGTTGGAAATGACCTAACAGTGGTCTAATGGCTCTCCTGTGTCTTCCTTTTTTCCTGGTTCCTTCTCATCTCCCACCGAAGCCCTGCCCTTGTGGGGTCTACACAGAGACCTGCGCCTCCTGTGGGCAGAAGAGGCCAGGCCCTGTGGCTGTTGTCATCTACTATGTCTGAATAAAGTTTATCCCCTTGGACACATACAGGAGTTTAATCCTGAGACCTGTGCTAATTTATTAAGAGAGTGGAGACTTATTCTCCCTCTGGGTTCAGAGGGAAGCCCTTTGGGAAGGATGAGATCAGATTAGCACATTGGATGGAGTCCCGTGATTGAATCTTGGTGCTGAAAACGAGCAGCACAGAGACAATGTCAGTGCAGAGAAACCTGCATGCACACACATTCCCACCATAGCGGGGGCCCCACCACAGCTACCCCAAGCTGTGCGGATCTTGGGCCTCTAGGATTGTGAGCGGAAATAAACATCTTTTCTTTTTAAAGTATCTTGCCTCCATTCTTTTTAGTAATCAGAAAACAGACTTAGTGCACCACCAGTCACCTTCATTCATCCTTCTCAGCTTAGCTAGTATTTATTGAGTCATAGGTGACATGCCATATGTGATGAGTGACGTACGACCTAGGCATTTTGGGGGACAATGGATGTTTCCCCTCTACCTTAGAACACTCTAGGGCCTGGTTGTGCTACGACACAGTCTGGATAGGGAGGGGGTGTGGGTGGGAAGCGGGGCAAGGTGACAGAACAGACTGGGACATGAGGCTGCAGACCTGGATCACACAGAATGTGCAGACACCAGTGCGCTCTGTAAAAGTGGTGCAGTGCAAGCTCCTTAGAGAAGCTATGTTCGCCAACTAAGCTGCTTGCTGTGACCCAGATGTGCCCTGCTTTTCCTCTCCTCAGGGTTTTTGCACATTGAACCTGCCACTCTCCCAGCAGTGACTTCCCTTCCTTCCTGGCATCCACTTGACAGATGTCAAGGGCAAACCCCACTGCAAGCATCACCTCCTCTCTGGAGCTAAAGTTCAGCGCTCTTTGCTCCTCTCATCCCTCTGCCTGTGTGACTTCCCTTGCCATGGTCCCTCTCCATGGTCCTTGCCTGGCATCATCCAGGGCTGTGGCTTCCTTGAGCACTCGCTAATCTCTGCCATGGCCAAGCCTGGGTGAGGGGAATCTCCAGAAGTGCTTGAGTGAGAGAAGAGATTGGCAAACAGACTGAGCTTTGAGAAGAAGCAGGTGTCAGTTTCCTTGGGGGATATCGGGAACAGAAGGAGAGCAGATTACAAGTATTGTGTATCACACTGCATGTGCTTGATGCTTCACTAAAGCACGCCAAGTGTGTGATGTCACTGATGTGTGTGAAAGAGCCACAGCAGGAAGATGATGCTGATGTGTGTGAAGGATCCGCAGCAGGGGGATGATGTCACTAATGTGTGTGTGAAGGATCCACAGCAGGAAGATGTGCGTGAAGGATCCACAGCAGGACAGAGTGAACAGGAGCACAGGGCTCTCACCCCAGTTTACAGTCTGTCTGAGAGCAGCTGGCTCCTCGGACTAATCTGGTGGCAGCCCCAGCCAAGGGTGTCTCTTAGGGCCAGCCTTGGAGAACATAGTGTCCACTGCCTTCGGGTTGCCTGGGTGACGAGGGCACCTCCTCAGCTGCCTACAGCCCCCGACCTGCCGCTTAATTAGATGCTGCCCTTTAGAGTGCAAAAGAAAACACTTTTAGTTTTAAAAGCTAGAAAGAAATCTACTTATTCAAATTTAAATGTCCTTCTACCTAACCACTTGAAAAAAACTTTGTACTGTACAGAACAGTTGGGAAGAAGATAACAAATACCATCCTTCACACTGCATGCAAAGGATTCGATTTCTGTCTGTGTATACTCATAGCCTTACTCACATTGTTAAACATAGGTGGCAACGTTTGGCACCAAGGGAAGAATCACCAACTGCAGGTCCTAACCATGGGGCAGACTACCCCTGAGTCCTTATGGCTCTTTCGCTTCCGCTTGGCTTCTTCCTCCAGCCCGAATTCTACAGTGGGGCCAGAACAGGCGCCCTAAACCAAACCCCCAGCTGCATCACACTCTCCTGGTCCTGGGTGGCTCCCTACTGTGAGCAAAATAACATTCATCTATGTGAGCTTTTTTCTTTTCTCTCTCTTTTTTTTGCTTGGTTGCTTTTGTGGTGGTGGGGATAAAACCCTGAGCCTCACGCATGCTAGGCCATTGTACCCCTGGGCTACATCCCCAGCCCGAAGTCCACAGTTTAAATCTGTTCAAGATCTTTCCCTGTGTGTCCAAGTACCGTCCTAGTCCTATGCCCCGGGGGACCCCTCTACACGCTCCAGTACCTCCACATCCCTTCTCTCTACTCCCCACTCTCAACCTAAGCCTTCTCTCTGCTCTCCTCCTCCTCCTCCTCCAAGCCTGACTTTGCTCCAGGGTTAGACACAGGTCTCTGCATGTCACTATCCAGCACAGTGACCTTATCCACGTGTATCTGTGGCTGCCACAGGGCATTACCTTTACCAGCTATGATTCTGTGAGCTGGTGATGGGGGAAGCCGCCGTTGATGAATCTGAGTTTGTGTTTAGTACTGAGTGCCTTCCTCAAGCTTAGGGAGCCAAGGGGAGTCACGGGGAGAAAGCGCAGCACTGCGGCCGAGAGCTGGCATCAGGGCCCAGCAGTGTGGCCCGAGCCCTGCCTGTAGCCCTTGCCTGTGGTGTGGCTCTGGGCAAGTTGCTCACTGTGTCTGAATCGCATCAACTCACTTGTAAGCGGGGATCCCCGGCACTCACAGGGAGGTGAGTTAATGTGAACAAGGTGCCCGGAACAGCGCCAGGCATAGTTAGCTCGCACTGGGCAGGTGTTCATGTCTGGGACAGTTGCTTTTCCTCCTGCAGTTGTCAGGTAGCTGTCTAAACACCCCTGCCCACTCTTCACAGCCCAGGAGCTGCTATGCAGCGAGCATGGCGCAGAGATGATCATACCTGCTTCTCGGCACCCCCTAACCCCGTGAAATCTGTTCCTTTCGTGTCCTTCGTGACCCATGAGGAAAGTGAGGCAGACCGCTTCCTCCTCGACCAGGGTGACCTCCCGTAGCCCTGCTTGGGGCAGAGGCAGGGAGTCTCAGCTAGGAAAACCACGCCTGTGTTTCTCCACTTCCTGAAGGTGCTCACCTGACACACAGCGGGTACTCTGTACACATCTCACCTGACACACAGCGGGTACTCTGTACACATCTCACCTGACACACAGCGGGTACTCTGTACACATCTCACCTGACACACAGCGGGTACTCTGTACACATCTCACCTGACACACAGCGGGTACTCTGTACACATCTCACCTGACACACAGCGGGTACTCTGTACACATCTCACCTGACACACAGTGGGTACTCTGTACCCATCTTCTGAGTGAGTGAATGAAGAGAAAACCATGGGAACCATGACAGTGAAAATACTGAGAAAAACAAAAGACCTTGAAGCCTCACAGACAAGAGACCCAAATCTTTAGGGGTGTGGTAGGAGATGACTTATTTGCAAGCCTAACCCAGTTCCATACACATTCGTGTCCTCAAAACTTCAGTGGCAGCAGGATAATGTACAACTTTGCATTTCTAGTGCAATAAAAAAACTCTGTATGGTACCACCATGTGGACACATGCCACCATCCATGTGTCAATACCTGTGCAGGGCACAAGCCCAAAAGTGAACCTTAATGTGAACGATGGCTGCTGAGTAATGAGGATGGGTAGTGCAAGTTGTTGATCTTAACAAAGGCGTTACTTTGGTGGAGAGTAACAGAGGAGGCGGTGCATGTGTAGGGATGGGAATACACAAGAGCTCCATGTGTATTCTGTTCTATTTTGCTATGAAACTAAAAATACTATGAAAAGGAGGGGGAGGAGGAAGAAGAGGAGGAGAACAGCCCAACTTGAAAAGGAATTCTAGGCCCTGGAGGAAAAGTTCAACGGTGCCTCTAAGCGCTTTCTGGATAAACGATTGCATCTGTCTGTTGCATGTATTAAGGCAGCAGAGGGACCTTCACAGAGACTGGAGGATACGTAGGTGTAAAGCAGGGAGCACCTGAATTCTGAGGAATCTCATGATGTTGTTAGATAAAAATGAGAAAAAGAATGAGAGAAAAATCTTCAACTTGTCCCTGAATATTGGTTGATTTAAGAAAATACATCAGAGGGCACATGACTTTGATGACAAAACATGATGACCCTCTTCGGATGGTCTTCAGAGACATGGAGGGGGAGCCACAACAGGCAGGCCAGCTGGAAGGCTGCTTGTCTGAATCCCACCTTGAGCAGAGGGGTCTCAGCTGCAGCTGGAATCTGGCACATCCCCTGCAGGCCATGTGTTGAAGGCTCAGTTACCAGCCTGTGGGGCTCCTGGGAGCTGGTGGAACGTCCAGGAGGTGGGACCTAGTAGAAGAAAGTCAGATTATAGAAAGGGTGCTTTTGAGGGGATATTGTGGGACTCCAGCCACTTCCTGACTCTCTCTGTTTTCTGGCTGCCAGAGATGAGCAGTTGCCTCTGCCTCATGTTTCTGTCACAATGTACTGCTTTACCACAACGCTCAAAGCAATGGGCCAACCAACCATGGACTGAAACCACTGAAACCGGGACCCAAATAAAACTTTTCTCTTTTTAAGATGATTATTTCAAATCATCTTAAATGTCACAGTGAGGGAAGCTAACACAGTCCTCTTTCCAATTCCTATTTGATTATGGCAACCAGTGCAAACAAATTCGACAGTGAATATTTCTAAAGTAAGATGTAGAAGTAGACATATGATACAGTGAACACCAGAGTTCTTAATTCCTCCTGTGAAAAAATGAAAACTGAGTTTTCACAAAGTGTGCCAATTTGATGTGAGTGCAGCCTGTCACTTGGAAAAGTGTCATGTTCCTCTCTGCGTGGATAGTCCAGGGCAAGTTGAATGAACTTGTGGTGCTTGAATGTCCATTTATTCAGTCTTTTTGGAATTATTCAAGGCAGGAAAATAGAACTCATGAAAATGAGTCTTCATCCAAGACTGTGCTCTGGTTGGAACTTAATGAATAGGCTTTTGAAACTCAGAACTTGGCCTGACTCTTCTCAGGGGACTTTGGCACCAAGGAAGGAGGCAAACTGCAAGACTAAGCTGGCGCCCAGGGCACAACAATTGTTGAGACTGGAAAGCTACCTTCAAGCCCTGGCAAGGGTTCTGAATATCCACATTACTAGCCAACAAAGCAGGTTTGGGAACCTCAGCTATGCTAATTCTAACACAATTTCTCATTACTTAAAGCCTTGTTAATTTTCTGTGTTTTCTTGTTAGAGCTAACTGAAGATATCCCAGTAATAAGAAATATATAAGTAAATATATATTTATAAACATATGTTACACATGTGTTACACATATACATATACCACACATATTATACATAATACATATATTACACATACATTACATATATTATACATTATATACATATACATACACACACATTCTACTTAGCATTTTAAGAATGCAGGGGTACCCCCCAAAAGATATAAAATACAGCAGGTAATTTAAAGCATGCTCGTACACTGCTATGTGGTGTGGTCCTTTGAAAGTTCTGTTGTATGGCTATTAAAATTACATGAACTCTCATGGAAATGACTTACATATTTTGGAAAAATGCCTGTTGAAAAGGAAACCTGAGCATGCATGTTTTACCCCTGTGCCAAAGTTCAAGGTGCTTATTTTGGGTTGGAACAGATGCACCTGTGTGACTTAGCTGTGGAAATAGGACATGCTAACTCTAAGTTGGCGCTTATACACGATTCCTATTTGTGGTTAGGTATCATACACTTAGAAGCGTTCAGAAGAACACTTTAAACTTGTTTGAATTTTGCATAATGCAGTGATCTGAACAGAATTATAATCAGAGAGTGATTCTTTCATCTCTATGAATAAAAATTTGGATTCATTCCTACAAATACAATTCATGGAGAGTGAGCAGGCAGAGAAAGAGGGAGAAGGACAGGGGAGAAACTCTCCCAACTCCTACCAACTGATAATTACACCAGTACAAATTACTGTGCTTTAGATATGTGGCAAAGATGATGCCAGGAATATTGAGGTTGCAGAATGAGGGACCTACTCTTATCTACACCAGGAAGACTTTTAGAACAAGTGGCTTCAACTTGAGACCAGAAGAAGGGAGGTCTTGCAGCCAGAGGAGAGGTGGTGCTGAGAGGGTGGGCGGGATGTGTTTCCAGGTGGGGAGACTCCTGTGTACAAAGCTTTATGCTCTCAGCTGTGGAGATTGTCCTAAGTATTTGCACTTTATTTCACATATTTATTTTGCTTGGCCAATATTTACTATCTTGCTCAAAAGACTCGGGAGCAGCAGTGCTGTTTCAGAATAGTATTATCCCCAGGATGTGGGACACTTTGAATTTAAAATTTTTTTATTTTAAAGATAGTAAATGATTAAGTGATTTGTCCTCAATCTAGAGCAATGCAGAATAATAAAGAGAGGAGGTAAGTAGATAAGAAAAGAGTTTAGTGAGGAGGAGCATGGAGGGAGTCACCACAGAGAAGGCTGTGGTGGTTCTCCCGGCAGACAAAGGGCAGGTTCTGCCTGATATAGCCTCCGACAATGGGGGTAGGGCTCTGGAGACTGATGTGAGCTGATTTATTTTGTGAGAGTGCAGGGGATTGGGTAAACCTGTACCTGCCTGAGCTTTGGCACAGACTTTTGGGAGGGAGAAGCCATAGGGGCTTCTGGGAAGAGGGAGGTGTGCATTCTCATGGCACAGCTCTGAACCGTTGCCATGATGATTGTGCTGTCTCTCAGACGGGGACCTAACAGTAAAATACAACAAAACAAGACAGAACAAAGCCAATCAAGACAATGCAGTGAAATTGGTACAGAACTTCAGAGCAGGATACCAAGAAAACAATAGTAGCTACCATAGCATATCTTGTTATCTTCACAATGGTTGTTCATTCCATCAGGTATAGCAGAATTAAACCAAAAACAAAGCAGAATAAAACCAATCAAAACAGAATATTGAACAAAACAAAACAACAACAAAAAAACAATTATTAATCCTAATAAAGCAAAAACAGTGAAAATAATATTGGACTTCTGTTGGGAGCCATTGAAGCTGTTTGTATATCTGTGTATCTGCATGTCTGTCTGTTCATTCTGTTAAGCTGTTGTTGGAAGTCACTGAGCTAGTGATCGCTCACACTTGTGGAGCCAATAGCACAAGTGCCCGTACAGGAGTGCCCAAGTAGCACAGAGCACCTGAGAAACGCCCTGAGGGAATGGGGTGCTGGAGGTGGCAGGTGTTTCAACCCTGAGGACACAAGGTGTAAGAAGAGAGCTAGTTCAGCAAAGGGGCATGAAATAGCCCTCAGGAACTTAGAGAGTTCTTGTGGACACTGACAACTCTGCCTTTGTTTCTACATCTGTTTGAATCTGTGCAGATCATCTGTCCATGTTTGTGAACATGCACTGTTGATGAATGCTGTTCTTTTTATTTTGAGCTCAGCAATTTTCCTTTTTCTTTTTCTTTTTTGTATTTATAGATCACTTAATCAAGGTTTATTTGAGTTATAGAATTGCAAAACATGCTTCCACCTGGGTTCCCAGTTAGTCAAAATGATGCTAAAGCCAGCTGTGTAAATGTAATGTACATTGTTGATTATCATAACTTGAGAGTTTCTCATTGTTCAGAAATAGTATGTTAAGTAGTTATGATTGTAGTTTTCTTAAGAAAAAATTATTATAAAAATGGTTAAATATAATTATTTATCATTATAAAAATGATAAAAATGATTAAAAATCCCTTGGGGTTGGGGTTGTTGGAAAGGACTTCAATTGATGAATAAGAAAGTGGCTACCTGGTAACATTTTACCAGCTCTTGTTCATTGATTGAAGGCACCAGTGATCTTCTTAGCCTTATGTGAGACACCCCAACTAAAGTTATATAAATGTTATTGTAATATGTTCATATTGGTCTTCATTAAAAGGAATAATACAAAGGGTTTTGATTTAAAAAATGCCCATACAAAGGTTTTCATAGGTTATGACAAATGATTGTTGTTAACCTCATGGTGTATTCATATATTCATGCTTTTCCAAAATGAAAAACAGGGATTATTTATGGTGACAAAATTTTGTTTCAGATTCAGACCTCTGCCTCTAACAAATGCTTATGATATCTACAACACTTAACATCAACAAGTTACGTAGAATATTTTATGTATTGGATAGGGAGGATGAACCAAAAGGGTGGAATTTTATGTCAAAATGAAAATTCAAGTGTGTTACAAAATGTCATCATGAGTTTTATGCTACAAATGTATATGGTTTGATTTCTAATTTTCTGTGTAAAACATAGTTTGTTAATATGCTGCAGGTATTCAGATGTTAAAACAGCCATGGTTGTTAAAAAATAATGGTTCTACTTTATGTTGTAAGATGTTTGCTATTTAGATAAGACGATAATGCTTCTAACTACATTGCACTGTTATTAATCTTTTCTTCTGGATGTTCAACAACTGAGGTATAGAGACCAATAATTAGATAGGTGGGCTAAGAAGACAGCCAATATTTTGGCCCTAGCCTTCCAAGGTCAGTGAGGACCCAAGACATAAGAGAACCTCTGCTGTGTCATCTTATAGTCGGTGAGTCCCTGGTCTTCTGATCAAGAAGACTGTGAGACCACTGAGGAAAGTGATCATCGGTGTGTGGTGTGCCTAAGGAGAGTCACCAGGAATAAAGATCTTGTAAGCTTTCACAGTAAGAAACTGGGTTAAGTAATGGCCGTGATTCATCCGAATGGCTGACACTGACAGAAGAACTTAGAGGTACGATAGCTGGTTCCAAGGTTCCTGAGGAGACTTAACTGACTTTGATAAATAACAAAAATTCATTGTGTTTAAAACAGGCCTCACCTTAACTTGGTCTTGAACATCCTGCAGAAAATGTACAACTACTAGAGGTATATAAAACAATGCCAAAGTAACATGTGATAAAAGAAAGTCAAATCACTAATACATTTTGGCAGTTGCTAGCTACACTGGTGGCTGACTACTGTCACAGATTAATGGATTGCACAGGGTTTCAATTGCAGAATGCAGGGACTTAAAAATCTTTGGACTGCACTTAAAAGATCTACAGAGCTTTCTAACACAGCTCCTCTGGCTTCAACTGACCACCTGTCCTATGCAACAACAAAACAAAAAGAGGGGTATGTTGGGAGGGGTTAAAGCTGGAGATTGATCACATGTGTGGGGCTAAAACAAGTAAGCCCAGAAAAAACAGAAAGACCAAAACAAGCTATGTAAACAAGTTGTTCCAGCACCAAAAAGGCAAGGGGCCCATGCCTGCCAAGCAATGAGTTGTTAGGCAGAGGGGCTGAAATTGACATCATCTTTCCCAGTATATAAAGGTGCTCCAGTGGTTGAGTAGTTCCTGCCTCCCATCAGGAGGATAAGGGCTCCACTTGACCCCAGCTGGTTCTTTTCTTTATTGTTCTCATCCTCTCATGGTCCTTAACCCCAAGAACCTCAGGAGCCGCATTTGGGTCGCGGCAGACTTCAAAGACAAGATAGGAAGAAATCCCCCATATTTGCTATATTACATACTATCATCCTCCCAAGAGATGCTCAGTCTGCTGGCCCCGGTCCAGCATAATCGACCCAACAATACAAGCATTTAGTTGCTTTATGTGCCTTAAGTTTCTATCTATCCAGGCTGTCTTTGGAACCATCGGTTGCTGGGGTGGGGGTGGGGTATTGATTTTCAGCCTGTGCACAATGCTCTTTGAATTTGGCCCTGATGTTCACCTGCCTCTAAAGGAGAAGCCCTAACAAGACTTGCAAATCGAAGATTGGAAATCAACTTTCATATTGCTACTGTTTAGATCTCTAATTCCCTGCCCCAACTGTGTGTTAAAGGCCTGGTCCCAGGTGCTGCTATGAAGAAGCTGTGGAAGCCCTAAGAGGCAGGACCTCATGGGAGGTCTTGTGGTCACTGAGGTACGGGCCTGGGAGGGGATGACGGGCTCCAGCCTTTCCCTACTCTCTGTTCTTTCCTGGATGTGAGATGAGTAGTTTTGCTCTACCGGGCGCTCTCAGTGCCATGTACTGCCTTGCCACAGGCACAAACAATAGGATCAATCGATCATGGCTGAAACTGCCAAAACTGAAGGTCAAAACCCACTCTTTCCCTTTGTAAGTTAGTTACCTCAGGTATTTCATTACAGTAACAGCAAAGCACTAACACAGTTATTTAGGAGCCTGATTGTCAGGCTTCCAAGGGGGCCTGTCCTTATCCTGTGCTTGAGCTGGACAACTCAGGGAGAACATCATATGGGTGGGACAATAACCTAGTCCAGGTGTAAAATGTGGCCCAAGATACTTTGCTCCTAGAAATCCTATTAGGAGCCCTTCCTGAAGGCAGAGGGAAGGTGGACAGGGGAGAGCTGAGGGAGACATGTAGGGGAGGGTCCAGTACATTCTGTACATAGGCTAGAGAGCCAACCCTCTCGAGAAATCACAATGAGAGGGGTGGGGATCTCCTGACCTCAAAGGGGCTTACGATGTCGTGTGTGTGTGTGTGTGTGTGTGTGTATGTGCGCGCTGAGGGCTCAGGAAGCTGTGATTCACAGCATCATGGACAGTGTGTGTCCATGGGCCACAGTAGGGGCTAACTTTGGTCTATCACCTGCTTTTGTGGCCATGAATGTGTCTTATATTTCTAAGTAGTTGGAAAAAAAAATCGAAAGAAGAACACTGTTGCGTGGCATATGAAATCTACGTAAAACTCAAATCCCTGCATCTCTGAAACAGTTTTACTGGAAACAGTCACTCTCATTCTTGAATGCACCATCTGCTTCCACTTTCTAGCTCTGACAGCAGAGCTGAGCAGCTGCCACAAGTGTCATATGGCCAGAAAAGCTGACAGTATTTATGACCTGGCCTTCTACAGAAAATATTTGCTGACTATGGCCCAAAAGTCTGAGGCACTCAGCAGCCTCTGTCCCAGTTGCTTTCCCTGGAGAATAAAGGACAATCCGGAGGCTACATAAAGGTTCCGGCTCTGTCATGCTCTCTCCTCCACTTACACGCAAACCACTTGCATTGTGCTGTAGTCAGGGGTTGCAAGGAGAACAATTACATACAGGACACATTATTTTATAATGGTCATCCAGAGTTAAATAAAAGAAAGTGCAGGAAATCTGTCCACAACACTATTGGCCTAAAATATTCAGCCAAGCACCTGGATCCCACAGCAATGTCTTGCATGAGTCCAGATGAAGACCCAGAGCCCATGACAATACCTCCATGTCGTGTCCATCTGGAAGTCTAGAGCCCACAACAAGGACCTAGGCCTGTCTGTTTTACAGATCTGTGCTGGGAAGGCCCGAAGGTCAGCGGTGGAAGCTAGAAGTCTATGTCAGTGGGGTGAAGAAGCTGTGCCAATAGGTTGAGGGGTTTTACACTGGAGCCAAAAATTGATGCTCAAAATAAGGACTAGGGCTACCCTGAAAAGTGCCACAGCCATCCTCAGTGACAGTGAGGCCTCAAGCTCCTCCAACAATGAGAACAGTCCCGTGCATGCCAGGAAACCAGCATAACAAGCTTCTCCTGGAGATTGAACAGCACATGTCTTCCCTTCCAGAGCCAGGAAGTGATGTTCAGCATAAGGATCAGAGCTCCCCCAAAGTGAACTGCAGCCTCTCTCAGTGACAAGGTCCCGGGCTCCTCCAATGATAATGACCAAATTCACACCAGGGAATCTAGCCCTGACAAGCTCCTCCAGGAGAACCAATGGCTCCAAACAGCAACACTTAGGAGAACCCACAACACCTTGCTTTTGCTCTCCACATCTCCCTTTATGCTGGCAACTTTCCTCACCTGGGCCATCTATACTCAGCACCCTGCTGATTTAATTCAGCTGGTGTTAAGTGGACCACGGTTTTTAACCCATAACTCTCTGTTCCCATTGTCAGCTCAACTCTCAGAGTTGGGACAAACCCCAGAGCCATTTCTCAGTGTTGGGGAAGGAAAGGAGTTTATGTTGAGCTCACCCCCTTCTCCTGGTGGGGATCTTAGAAACAAGGAATTCCCTTTAATTTTTTAAAACTATGAATCATATTATTTTAGTTTTCATCAGTACATGTTTGAAGTACATAGTGATTGCATAAATTGCGGGGCACTGATACCTGTCATAACACATCTCAATTCTTTTATCTCTCCTTCCTTTCCTCTCCTCTCACTCCATTTTTTAGATCACCTTTCCAATTGCAAAAGATCTCCTTGATTTCTATTATTCATTCTTTATTTTGTTCCTTGAATTATTTATACTTTGTTTTCTCACATAAGAGAAACTATTTGATATTTAAGCTTATGGGTCTGATTTATTTTACTTAAACATTATGGTCTCAACATTGTGGTTGGGGGTTTAGCTTGGTGGCACAAGCACCTACCTGACAAGTGTACTGTTGTAGGTTAGGTCCCTGGTACCAAAAACAAACAAAAAACATTACGGTCTCAAGATACATCCATTTTCCTACCAATGACTCAAGTTTATCTTTCTTTATAGTAGAATAGTACTCCATCATGTATAAATGTCACATTTTTTTGTCCACGTTAAAGGACATGTAAGCTGCTTTCAAAATTTAGCTATTCTGAGTTGTTGTCTTAATTTTCTCTTGTGGCTGAGACAAAATAGCTGATACTCAAAGTTAAAGGAGGAAAAGTTTAGCTCATAGTTTGTAGAGGTTTCAGTCCATAATTAGCTGACTCCAATGCAGAGTGGCACATGACAGAGGGGCAACAGTTCGTGGTGGCAGAAAATACTGAAAGCAATAGTTTTTCCCTCCCTTACATTGTATGCAGGTCACCCATCATAGGGTGGGTGTAGCACTCACCCTCACAATCCCAGCACTAGACAATGTGCAAATTACAAATTCTAGAAAAAGACCCCCCCCCATGATTGCATGAGGCTTTGGGGACATCCAAACACAAACCATAATAGTTATGCTGCTCTAAACATGAGTATATATGTATCACTATAATGTCTTTAATTCTTTTGAGATGATACATTAAAGGGAAATAATCTGCACTCATATCTCTCACTATCTACAAAATAAAATCAAAATGGACAAAAGGCCTGAATATTAAAACAATCTACTAGAAGACAAAATAGGTAAACTTCTTGAAGATATGTGCATAAAGATTTTTATCAGAACCCCAGTTGTATGAGAAATAGCATCCAGAACTAACAAATGGGATCATATCAAATAAAAAGGTTCTGCACAGCAAAGAAAACCTTCGATAGCTTGAGGAAACAACCTACATAATGGGAAACCTACAGAATGGGAAAATTTTTTTGCCTGCCACTCCTTGGACAGGGGACTAAATCTAAAATATATAAAGAATGTAGAAAAACTAGGTCACCCCCTAAATTAAAAAAAAAAGAATGGACAATGAAATAAGTAGACACTTCTCAGAAGAAGAAACACAAATAGTCAGTGACTATATGAAAAAATGTTCAAAGTCTCTGGTCATTTGAGAAATGCAAATCAAAACTACACTGAGATTCCACTGCACTCCAGAAAGAATGGCTATCTTCAAGAAATCAACCAATAATAAACACTGGCCAGGATTTGGGAAAAAGGGGCCCTTTCACATTATCGGAAGGAAGGAAACCACTTTCGTACTTAAGGGAAAGCACCGAAGTTGTTGACTGACTGGATTTTCTGAGAAGCAGACCCTGTGACAAAAACAACCCCGGTTCTTTATCAGGGAGGTGATCTCAGGAAGCACAGAGGGTGGGAGGGGATGGGAGGGGATGGGGCCTGGCCGGAAGCCAAGATAGTGCGATGTGGTTACCCCTGAAAACAGCTGCCACTTCCACCTGCTGGTGAATCCCCACCACCACCCCTGGGGCCCAGAATCCTTGCACCTGCTGCACTCTCAAGGGCGTCTCCCAGGGGTGGCATCTGGCACCAAAGCAAAGCTGAGTTGGACAGAAGAGAAATAATATTTTGACATGTAGTTTCAGATAAACCAATTCAAAGGCAGCTTTTAAATTAATCTTTGCTTGTCATTTAAGGTAGTGGAAAAGAATGCATAAATGATTCGTTCAAATTATGGGCAAATCATGAAGTCACTTTCTAGTTACACAGACCTCGCAAATTATGGGGTGAAAATTCAGACTTATGAGTGATTCGTTTAAAGTTAAATTTTCTCTGAGAAATTGTTCTAGGAGTCATCAGACCTAGATGTACTACAAGGAATATTATAAAATAACTTGCCAGTTTTATTCCAATACCATAAAGTGTTTAATAGCTCCAGTGATAGATTTGTTAGCAGAAAATTTAAAATTATCAAACATTCTGCAACCTTGCATTTTTCAAGTGACTGATTCACTCTTTCAATCGCATTGATTGATACTGAAGTTGCTGAAAGTCTAAATTTGAATGAACTATAAATGAATTTGTGGAGGAGAAAACCAGAACAATGTCACAATCAATCACAGTATCACATTAAACTTATTATTTATTATTTAATAAAAGTATTATATATTGAATTCTAGAAAATACTATATTCGATTGTGACAGATCTTTTCTTACAATTTGTAGGCTTATCCTGTTATTAGTGTGTTGGATCTATACCTAGATCCCCCAGTCCCCCAAATGGGCGCACGGTGAAGGCTCAAAGGAATGAGACATGCACATGATCTTTGAGGCAAGAGAAATCCTCAGAAGAGCTCATAACCCTGCCAGCTGGCCAACCAACCAACACTGGGCAGCCCCTATTTAATCAGAACAAGCAAGGAATGGAGTGGACAATGGAGGAAATCTGAGCAGGATCTTGGTAGGGGTTCAAGGACCCTTCAGAGCAACAGATGATACTAATTAAGGAAAACTATCCAGAAAGTCTCCAGGTGGCCTCAGCTGTGGCCTATCTTACCCACTGAGGTATCTTCTCTTTCTCAGTTTAACCATGCCTGGGCCACCCCAGAGCCAGCTTCAACACTCTCCAACATTTATGATCACTATTATACTAATTACATTTAATAAATAATAAAATATTTCTAGAAGAAAATATTTTATTTTAGTACCTTTAGCTTAGTTGTACTTTGTTTTTTACTTTATACCCAAGATATCCTCTTCTGATTTTGCAGAGGGAAACTCCCAGTTATGTAGCTGGCCCTGTCTCTAGCACAATGCTTTGTTCTGGGTTAAAATATCAATGAGATCCAGGACCTGGATGCTCTGTGGACTCCTCTATTGTTCTTGGAGCCATTTGACATCAAGAGCTTTCTGATTTGTGTGATTAATGGTTCAGAACCGTATTTCCAGGTATGACTTGTGCTGCCTTCAAAACCCAGAGAAGGGCTGTGTTTCTCTCATAGCGGCAGGAAACACAAGCTGAAATACCATATCCTTTCCTTTGCCTGCTCAGTCATTGCTGTAACAAGCATCACACATATGCATGTGTGTAATCATCAGGCTCCCAGAGGTGGTATAAAGATTATTTCAAAGTGAACACATTTGAGCTAAGAAGATACAGAAAGAAATCTTACCTGAGCTTCCCTTACCCGACTAAGGCAGTGCCTGGAAAGACACTGCTGTCATTACAGCCCCCTCTGAGGCTGTAATCTGGCAGCCTCAGGACAAATTTCTTATTCACCAGCAGACTGAAGCCCATCAGACTCTCCCAAGCCTTCCTGTGGAAGCCCTGAGTCCTCCTCCCCTCTCATGTTTGGCAGCGCATGCCTCTCGCATCTCGGTTCAGTTCATCACTGATTACTCCTTCTTGCATATGAAAATTAGCTTTGTTTTTCCTTCCACTCATTTATTTTTTGTTAATTTACAGGCCTCCCACTGCACACAAGTTGGAAAAGAAGTTCTCCTAACTAATGAATATACACAGTGTGTGTGTGTGTGTGTGTGTGTTTCTTTTCTCAAGTAGCTCCCAGGTGGTGTGTAGCAAAGATCAACCAGGAACATGTGATTGAGAAGGGGAATTGACTTGAGGCAAGAAGACAGGAAGACACCCCAGAGTGGGGCGCATGTGATGGATCAATGCATAGACAGTCATGTGACCGAAGCAAACCATTTCTCTGTCACACAGGGTCCTGGCCACTGAGACAATGAGCTTGAAGGGGAGAAAGAACTTACTCATGGGGCACGATCCTGTGGAGACAGGGGAAGTGCTTCAGGTCTGCCTCCTGGAATAGGATTTAGGGGTACCATTACCAGAGCCCTGGCTAAAGGTCTGGCTTGTGGGGGGGTCCCAGTGGATCGAGGAGTTACAAGTCAAAGCCACCATCCGTGGCTGCACATCTAATCTCTAGTTACTAGCTGCTTGGGTTTGTGTAAATGACAATGAGTTTACAAGTCTAGAGAAAATCGCCCTTGAAAGCTTTTCTAAGAGCTGCGGTAGAGGCCGTAATGTACCTGGGCAGGAATAATGTCTTTCTTATAGTCTGCTTAACATTAATTTTATTAAAAAAAAAAAGGCAAAGCGTTTCTTCGAAGATAAGAGAAACAAGCCAGGACACCCAAATTAGCACATCCCAGGGGAGTGACCGCAGGTATGCGGCTGCAGTCATAAATCTGGCTAGGAGACGCTGTATGGCAACGGCTTCGATTAGTAACTTGCTTCATTCGTACCTGTGAAGTCCCCATGCTCAGGGTATAGGTATGGACAGAACACAGTTGTAAATCAGATTGGATTGGACTTGGGTGCAGCCTTCTCCCTGTAACTGGTGACAGAAACAAATTGTGCTCTCTTGCAGATAATCTGCCTCTTGGTTTATTGGCAAGGGAAGTAGCAGACAGTTTACTGGGAACACAGCTGCAGCTATTCACCCCAGGAGACCAGTTACAGGGGAAAATGGATGGTGAAGCCGGAAAGGGACTTGTTTTCACTGTGGCCATGCAGGGAAGAAGTGAGGTCTAGGGACCCAAGGTCTGCCTTGGAGGTGCAGCAATGGCTCCAGGATTACGTACGGGGCAGCTTACATGCATTGTCAAGCAGGGTGGGTCAGACTGTGGTCTGGCTGACTTCAGCTCAGGTTGTGTTGGTACCAAGGAAGCTGATTTCCTGCAAGGCTCTCTGTCCTGGAACTTGCTAAAAGCTGGAAAAGAGACCGATTCAGAGAAAGAAAAGCTCAGAGGAGAAAAGCGGGGTTGGGTGGGGCAATGCCCCGGAACAGGACATTGCAAAAGCTTGTGGTTGATAACTTGTTATTATGGTGTCTCCATGATCTGGAAAACATCTTGGTTATTCTTATCTTAGTGTCTTTACCCTCAAAGGAGGAAGAGAGTAGTTAAATTTGGGCTTAATCAACCGTGTATTACTGATTTTAGACAGACACTCCTTACATGATTATCATGTCAACATGCAGAGCTGAGCAGAAATCTGACCCAAAATTGAAGATAGCAAAGTACAGAGAAGTGAAGCAAAGGTAGAGAGACCAAGATCTTATCCTGCTTTTGGTTCCCAGCAGATATCTGCAGACCCAAGTGCAGAGTCAAAGCCTTGAGGAAAAGCAGCCTTTGAATCCCTCTTGTAGTATTTATGGGTTAAAGGAGTGTGGTCTGATGTTTGGGGAAGGGTGATTGGAAGCGAAGAGAAATGAAACAATTAGTCATCTACACGTGCATAACTAAACTTGATGGTTCCTCCAGGGTGCATGTTGAGAAAAGGGCAGCTTCATCATGGAATATGGGTGGAGTTTTTGTTCTCCTGGGTGAAAAGTTCACTCAATTGGACACTTGTACAGGTCCAAGAGAACAGGTCAGTGGCTTCAACTGGTTTGAGCTAGCCAAAGCTACCTCTAAAGTCTTGAAAAATGATACACAGTGTTACCATAGTGAGCGTACATCAGAGCTACTACCTGTAGTAAGTCTAGCTGGGTTTGATGTCTTCGCTGTTTAGCTGAGTGACTTCCAAAGCAAATAACTGGAAGCAAGTGAAACTATAGGGTTTCTTTGGGGTGTCTCATAGTTTCAAGCAGGTCAGAAAAGAGTTTGGAGGGCTCAGACATTTGAATTCAAGTATGTGCTAAGAGTAAGTGAGAGAAAGTGCCTCGTGTGTGGTGATGGTGGTCATGGGTTGGTATAATTTCCTTTTTAAATTCCCTTCAGTTAAAAACATCACAGGGAACATTCCAATCAGTGGGGCTTGAGTCCTATTGTAAGGTTTCCCGAGGCTGAAATAAGGGATTTATCCTATCCCTTTAAAATACAGTGTGCAGGTTGGCTGAAGAAGCATTTTCAGGGTATACCAGTAGAAAGAGACAGGAAAGGGGTTTATTTTGGGATGCGCTCAAAGAAAATAGCACCGGCACTCAGGGAAATGATACCATGTCGGTAGGGGAGAGGGGTGTGATTAAAGGGCGTCTTCACCGTGGTGACCGCTGATCCAGGACAACTGTCCTCGCTGTCTGTCATGCCACCTGCAGGCCATGTTTGGGCTCAAAGTTGAGATATGTCACCCTAGCAATGTCACCACTTCCCTGGGTGAGGGAGAAAGTGCAGTTTCTGGGTGAAAAAGATAGGACTGGTGCCCAGAATTTATAGGTTGTTGGAAAAGGGCTATTAAGATTTATGTATTTACTTTTTTTTTTTTTGGACTAATTTTCCTGGAAGGGAAAGAAGCTTGTCTGAAAGCTGCAGTTTTTCTTCAAAGTACAATTTTAAAATCTTAATGTCCTTGTCTCCTTTCTGCCTGCTTTTTATTTCTTGTATGCTACCTCGAGATGACCCCTTGTAGATCTATGGCCATGTTGAATGGGGCTGATTATTAGGATTGACCTGGCTGTCCTTGGGGGTGGTCCCCTGAAAGAAATAGGTTTTTCCATTCAGAAGATGATAAGCAGTTACTCAAAAGAAAGGTGGCACTGGTCTAAAAAGGGAGGTTGCTGGCCAAATTAAATAGTAGCTGTGAGTTTCTTGCTTGTGCCATGCTGGTGCGCCTGTGTCTTTTCTCTCTGTAATGCATGAACATTCAGCACTTCTCATGTTAAACTGTCCTCACAGCAAGCCGTGGCAGTGGGGAACGAAAATTACTGCTCGTCTCTGGGCAAGCTAAGGAGCTTTAGTTTTGCCCTGAGCACAGTGGGGAACCCCTAAACACTGAAACCCTTCAGCAAAAGCGGTGCATGGCCACATTTGTGCTTAATATTAAGTCAGCAGATATTATTGCGTGTCACGTTTTCTACGCACTGTTCTAAGTGCTGAGATTGTTCAGTGCGGGACAATGGTTCATGCCTGCTTAGAGCTCACACGCATGTGAGCAGGGGGGTGAGCAGCCAATCACACATGGACAGGAGTAGACCGTGTCAGAAGGTGATGCACACTACACAAAAAATGCAGCAGGGAGCCGAAGTAGAAATTGCTGGGCTGGGCTCTGTGGATTTAAACAAGGAGAAAGTGCTCAAGAGACGCCGGATGTTGGAGGATGCAGGAATCAAGTCGTGCTGATAGCTGTGGAAAGGACACTTTGGGTACAGGTATTACAGGCGACCAAGTCAGAAATGAATATGTACAGTCAGAGAGTTTGGGGCCTTCAAGGAAGTCAGCGTGAAAATGAACATGCCAGCACTGTGGCTGGAGGCGAATCTGAGGAGAGCTCGGCCTCAGGATGGAGATGCAGTAGTCAGGTGTGCAAGGTGAGCAGTGACTGATGATGACACTGTGACAGCCCCACCTGATCCAGTGGTCCAGACAGACATCAGGTGCACAGGTGCATGACCAGTGCATGCGAACCCACCTCCCCTCCCTTCCCCAAGATGCCTTTGTTCTTTCCACGTGCCTTTGCCATGTGACTTGTTTCCCTACCGGAGCAATATTAGCTAAGCAGCTGTGCTTATAATCCTGCAGATTGACTATGACCCACATTGCACCCGCATGGTGATCTTGCTGCATAAATTACCCCTGACAGAGGGCCTTGGTGGCTGCTCCTTCGGGACATTTCCTGGAAATCTGGGAGCCATCATTCTTCCCCTTATTCCCAATAAAATTCTCCCAACTTCTTCCCTTGGCTCCTGACTTCCTTCCTTGGTGCAGTGAAGCCACGAACTCCATACAGTTGACATCAGGTCAGGAATTATATATCACAGGGAGCAGCAGAAGCAAAGGTCCTGGGTGATCATGTGGCTGGAGAGTCTGAGGATCAGGAGGGAGACAGGCTTGCAAGCTCAGCAGAAGGTGGATTGGGTCCCAGGGGCCAGCTCACAGCTCTTCCCTGAATGAGACGGAGGGCCACCAGAAACCCACCGGAAAGAGCCTCTGGTCACAGCGTATGGATGACCCCAAACTCTGCTTGAAGACTTAAACCAAACAGCGAATAGAGAGCAGAATAGTGGCTCTCCTGTGAGTGTTTCTGCTGGCGGCGTGTCCCCATCCATTTCTGGGGGCCTGACATAATCTTCCCTCCTCTGACTGTGTGTGCTTTGGCTGTCACTGAGGCTGTGCCAGTCCTTGGGGTTTAGGCAGATTGGGGTTGGCACCGTGGGGCTTCCAGAAGTGCCTCTGTGGGAGGTATTGTCCAAAAAAAGAGTTCTGGAAAGAGAAAGAGGAGAGCTTCTAAAGTGAGATTGTCACATCTTGGCGTGTGTGTGTGTGTGTGTGTGTGTGTGTGTGTCTAGACCAAATATTCTGGTTTCCGTGACAATGTCAGCTGGTACCCTTTGCCCCCGAGGGATTATTACTAGCCTCTATCTCTGTTAGGGAGACAGAGTGGGGTCCTTATGAAAGCCATGAGGCATAGAGCCACGGAGTGTATTATGATGGGACTCCGCTGTCCAGTGGGCACAACTGGAGATTCACCAAGGTGATAGTCACCACAGGTATTGATAGGACAACTTCAAATACTTTGTAGGCAGGGACTCGATAGAGGTCAGTCTTAGCAGGGCAAGGACACTACACTCAACTCAGGGTGATCTGCGGAAGGTTTCTTCAAGGGCGATTTACAAAGGTATCAAGGGACGTGGCAGGTGGGAAAGTTGGGGGGAACTGAGAGGCTGTGGGAATACGGAAGGAAAAGGCCCCAGGAGAGAGGAGCAGTGACCTCTGCCATAGAACCTGGCAGCTGGGCTTCCCTTCAGGAGGAAGCCAGCTTGAAACTAAGGGCAGAACCTTGAGGTCCTCCCTAGACAGGGACAGCGAACCCAGAGAGGAGGATGGGGGATCTGCAGGGCCACGGTCTCCTCAAGAGGTGTCACCTGTGGGGTACAGCAGGAACAGAAGAAGCCAGGCAGATGGCAAGGTGGTGGGTGGCACTGTGGGCACAGCCTACTCCCCATAGGATGTCCAGACATAATGAGGGAAAAACTGCTGGATAGGAGATAGTGCTCTGCACAAGAATAGAGACCTTGGCCAGGGATTAGGCTCAGCAGCCTAAGTGCCTGCCTGGCAAGCACAGGGTCATGAGTTCGATCCCTAGTACAAAAAAAAAAAAAAATGAAGACCTCAAGAGCCACCAAAACAGAGGTTGTCCGGTAGTGTGACCCTATGTTGAACTCCGGTCCAAAGGGACCCAAAGTTGTGGGGATGTTTATTCTGGAAACCTTTCAGAATTTCCAGATGTTCTCCTGTGAAGCTGAGTGTGTGCTGCTATCTCATCCCCAAGGGCCGTGGGAGAGGCATCTGAACCCCCTCCTGCTGCTGTGTCCTCAGGGGCCCCGGGATGGTG
The DNA here is from genome assembly GCA_004027455.1 of Hydrochoerus hydrochaeris. Taxonomy (NCBI): domain Eukaryota; kingdom Metazoa; phylum Chordata; class Mammalia; order Rodentia; family Hydrochaeridae; genus Hydrochoerus; species Hydrochoerus hydrochaeris. The sequence goes on along the minus strand of PVLA01002617.1, from coordinate 176,761 downwards.
GAGCAGGACTACTGAGGCCAGAGACTCTGTGGTGGAGAAACAACACCGAAAGTCCTGTGGGTCTCTCCAACAGGGGTGACTCAATAAGCAGGCCTGGTATAAGACAGGAAAGACAAGCTGCTCCCTGAAGGTTGGTTTTTGTAGTATATTATAAGTGAATAGATTTCTTTTAGATTGTATTGGGTGGTTTTATGGTATTTTTTTTTTTGGTGCATTTCAGATATACAAAATCATCACATTCATCCCAGGGAATTTGGACCTGTACATGATATATCTTGCTGCTTCTTTTTTCCATTCCCCTCCCCTCTCCTTTATTTTTAAGAGGTAATATATACTCATGGCTAAAATATAAAGCACTGTGAAAAGATCACTTCCTTCTATCTTAGTTCCTTTTCTGCTGCTCTGACAGAATACTTGAGTCGCTGTGCTACAAAGAACAGAGACTTATTTGGCTCACGGCTGCAGGGGGTGCAGTCCAGGAGTTCAGTGCTGGTTTTGGGGAAAGTCTTAGCCCTGTGTCCTAACCCAGGGCAAGGACAAGCAGGCACCTGCCATGTGGAGAGAGGAAGCCAGACTGGGCCCATCCTCTTATCAGAGATTCTCAGGATAACTCTCCACTCTTATAACAACCACCCACAGTGACTACCCATTCCCACACTAACTACTCCTGCAACAACTCCCCACTTGTGTGATAACTAACCCATTCCCATGATTCCCACTCCCACTAGAACTGCTCACTTGCAGGATAGCTTTTTGCTCCCGGGTTACCTATCCATCCTCACAGTAGCTACCAATCTCAAGCCGAAAACTCACTCCTGTGTGAATCACCATGCCAGACACCCGCTCATGACTACAATGCCCCCATGATCTCAGCTCCCCAGTGGTTTCACTTTGTATTGTTACAAGGGCAATTTTATCACAGCATGGGCCCTGAGGGGACATTCAGACCTTCACACCAGCCCATCTCTTCTTCAGACCCGGCCTGTCACTCTGATAACCACGTGTTAAAGGTTCCTGTGGGTCCTCAAGGATGTCTCTGTGAAAATATGAGCATGTATAATTACATGTTACTGTGCCCTATCCATTCTTACATAAAAGAGAGCGTCCAATGGATAACATTTTATACCTTGATTTTTCACTTATTACTAGGTACTAGAAATTACTTGATATCAACAATGTAGAGATCGTCACTCTCTTTTCTTGTTTTTATAGTTGCATAATAAGCTATGGAAGAGCCAGGTATTGTGGTGCGCACCTGTAATCCTAGAACTCAGGAGGCTGAGGCAGGAGGATTGTTTGAGACCAGTTTGGGCTACAAAGTGATCTCAAGGCCAGCCTGAACTGCATCATTATGAGACCCTGTCTCAAAAAGACTTTTAAAAAAAATTCTATGGGAGAGATGTTCTGGGTGACTTTTCTTAAGCCACCCCTGCTAGAAAAATCATTTGAGATTTTTGCAATTTCCTTTTTATAAACAATTCAATGAATCATGTTAGATCCATCATTTCTTATGTGGGCAGAAATAATTGTAGGATAAATTTCTAGTAATGTGCTCAGTGGGTCAAGATGTAAATGCATTTGTAATATTGATGTATTGATTATTAGCTGGGACTATTGCAATGAACTGAATGACTGTTTTACTTATGGATGAAAAACTCTGAAGAGGAAAATAAAAACTGAGACTCACTGTACTTGTTAGCCAATGTAGGTGCGGTTATCAATAGTGATGATTTTTTCAGAGCACTTATGCATGTGTGTGCCCTCGTGTGTGGTCCATAAAATATGAAAAAAAAAATGCCAACCTTTTAATTATAATTAAACACCTGCCCCACTTTCAGAGAGACTAGATTCTTAACTATACCAGACTCTAGAGGCACAAGTACCGTTTAAACCAATAGATAGCTCTGAGATCCCAAGACCAGCATCTGAAACACCCTCCTCCTTTCTGCAACATACACATCAACTTCAAAGTTACGAAGTAAAATTGATCTTTATCTTGAAAATGACTGTGGAATTTGAAAAATAAATAAAACTGAGCAACACTGTACTAAAAGCAACAAAACATAAAAGTTTTTAAAAAAGGATTTCTATGCTTTTACTAAAATAGAGGAAGGTAGATTGGAAGAAGCTTTTTATAAGCTTAGAAAAATTAAGTTTTTTTTTTATTTTGTTGAGCTGAGATGAAACACATATTGTGAAGCTTATCTTCTTCACCATTTTAAGTATATAACTCAGTTGCGTTAGACGCATTTACCTTGTTGTACATGTACCAACCCTCTCTAGAACATTTCTCATCTTGTAAAACAAAGTCCAAACTCACTCAACACTCTCTGTCAACTCCCCTTTCCTCCACTCACCAGTCCCTGGGAACCACTATTCCATCTTCTGTTTCTGTCAATGTGGCACTTGAGACACAGAGTATAAATGGGTCAAGTATTTTTATAGCAAGTACATTTGGAATAATTGAAAATTTCTAGAAGCAAAATAAATACCCATGTAGAAAATTCAACACGTTTGCAGGAGGTATGAGAACACTCTCCAGAAGAAGCCACGGTTAGCAGGTTCTTATGTCTTTCCAGAAACAGGGATTGTGTTCATAGTAGGCATTTTTTATACATCTGAATGTGTATAAAAGCTTTCTTGCTGCTTACAGAAATTATAGCAGATTCTCCACAGTGTTCTGCAGCTTGCTTCTTGGGTGCTGGTCTTGTTCTTACACCTGAGCCTGCATAAGGGTATAATGCTTCCCACTGTAAGGGCAAACAGAACGCCTTTGCTCAGTCCGCTAGCAGTGGATGTTCGACTGCTTCCAGCCTTCTAGTCTGTGAAATCACCCTCTGTCTCAGCTAATCTCACACACGGGCCTTGGGAATCGGCCAGCTGGATAGAGGTAGAATAGGACAGAAAAGAGTTCTCCTGAGTGTGAAATGTTAAATAGGTCCTCTAAAGAGTTTTTTCCAAGAGATCTCTTGAGTGTGAAATGTTAAATAGGTCCTCTATAGAGATTTTCCAGTTTACACTTAGCCTACTAAGTATGTGAAAAATTTGATGGAAATATCTTTGTAATCATCCCTAAAATCTGGGGCTAGAAAACCTGCCCCTGGTCACAGTGAGTTCCCTGTCATAAGAAATACCAACTGCTTGGAGGGATGTGTCATGATCATGACTTCAGACTCACGCAAGGGAGGTAAATGAAGCCACTCCAAGTTGCATCAGAAGCTAAAGATGCTTCGAGGGGGCAGCCTCTTTCTTACTCTTAGGGAGCTCAACTTGGAATCCAACCCATGTATGTCGAGCTACCAGGCTCAACTACTGTGCACGTGGAAGTCAAGATGGCAGACTCTGTGTCTCTCACTGAGGTGGGGGAAAGCTTTTCTCATAAAAGGAAACACCAGAAAACTCAGCCTCCTAATAGGTCATGAAAACAAATTATGCAGTAAAACTTAGAAAAGTTGCCTGAGACTCTCAGAGAAGAATGGGTCCTACCTTATGAAATACTCAGTTGGCAAGAGTTTTTCTATTTCATCTTTAATCTTTTAGGTTTTGGCTAAAGATTGCATCACAGTGGCAGGTCTGAGAGTGAAATATATTTGAAAAAAACTTTTCTGAATTTGTATTTTGCAGGACAAGCCATCCAAGTAAGTGAGTGACACTTAGCCATATTTTCTCAAGCTGAGAGATGAGAGTGTTGCATGGGTTAATAAGGCCCAGAAACATCTTGATTTAGAATGTGTCACACCGTCCCACCCCTGTGAAGATGGTGCCCAGCATGGAATGGAAACCTTTTCAGGAAGGTTCAGGCCAGCACCATGAACCTAGGAAACTGTAGCACCCTGTAAATTTGGAAGTGAGGTGCTGTGAGTCCTGCCAGTGACCTTGGCAGAGAGATCAGGAGTGAAATTCAGGTTTTCTGTGTGCTGCATGGCTGAGGGGCTGTGTGCTGTGTGTTGGCCTGTCAGGTCTCTTTCTATTGTGTCCAGTTGATGGGATTTAGGACAAAATATGACTTAGAAGACCAGAACACACCACTCAAAGATACTCTTTTTTTTTTTTTTTTTGGTACTGTGATAGAACTCACGACCTTGTGTTTGCAAGGCAGGCGCTCACACCACTGAGCTGAACCCGTGGCCCTCAAAGATACCCTTCTCCAGCATGTTTTAGTCTGGTTATTCAGAGGAACTACAGACACACAAGCAGTCTAAAACCCACGATGTTTCATCTATGAAGGAAATTTACATTCGTGACACATCTGCGCCAGGATGGGGGCTGCTCCCAGATCAGTTTTTATTACTGGGAGTCCTTATCTGTATGACCAGAAACCATTTATTCACCACGCATTTCCTCTCCTGATGGTTTCTTAACTTGTGTTGTCACCCAGAACAACTTCCCTGCCCGGGAGCCCAAGGGCCTACTCCTTTCCATGGTTCATTATGCTACATCAGCTTCAGTCATCCCACTTGGTTTCTGTTTTTTTGAGGCAGGGTCTCTCTATGCAGTTCAGGCTGGCTTTGAGCTCACTGTGTGGTCCAGGCTGGCCTTGGACTCACAGCGATCCTCCTGCTTCAACCTTCTGAGTGCTGGGATTACAGGCGCGAGCCACGATGCCCACTTCATCATCCATCTCACCTTACTTCTAGTGCTGTATTTTTGTGGGACTCCTGGAAGTGTAATGTAATTGAATGTGTTTCTTCTCCTGTTAGTCTGTCTTATGTCCATTTGATTCATAGCACAGTGAAAAAATCTGAGGAAGATGAAAGAAGCTATTTTTCTGTCATTATCATGGTCTTTGCCGTATTCTTTTGGGCTGAAGGTCAAACACCAGGACTACTGCCTTAGTGACTAAGGACTATTCATCTAGAACTTTGGAGATCAAGGCATTCCCTGAAACAGAATGACCAGGGCTTTGGACAAGTTCCTGCAACTTCCAGTAGGAAGGTGAGGTCACAAGTGGAAAATGTCCAGTGGCCCAAGGGGAAAGCAGGTGTAGGTCATATATACTGAGTCTGCATTGGTTGGAGGTGGGGGAGGAAGGACATGAAGTACCCTTGTACGTGTGTGTGTGTGTGTGTGTGTGTGCACCATTTACCGATGGGAGGCTAGACCATCAGAAGCACTTCTTGCTTCTGGATTGGTTGAGGTTGTAAGCAGGTTGTAGTGGCCATGATTGGATTTAAGTTAAGGTTTTAAAACATGGTAAAAAGTGTGGACTGGTCTTATGTTCTCAGCTCATCACTGACAACTGGCTACCCTCCCCCATATTTTCCCTCCCTCTTCCTCCAACCCTTATTAAGTGTAGGGTAAATTGGCAATTTTCTTTTAGCACACTCTTGGCTGAGTAAGATGGTGATGCTTCTGTCCATGAAAGAAAACAGAAGCAGAGCCCCCCAGAACTGAGGTAGGTGAGCTCTCAGAGCAAACAGCTTCTTGTCCTGAACCCGCCCATCTCTAGCGCTCCTTTCCAGTGATAAAGAACTGTGTGTAGGGAGTTCACAGGGAGTTTCTCGGTAATCAAATGTTAATTTAAAAACACTTAAGAACATTTTGATTAGCATTTATTCATTAACTTTGGTGTCTCAAAAATCAGCAAAACTTTGCTTCCATTCTTTCACCATTAACATAAAACTGGAGAAAGCAAAAATATTTCATGTTTACAAAGATCCATGGCCTCTACCCAGAGTTCAAACCCTCAAAGGACAGGGAAGATAAAAGCACCCTCCCCTACATCCCCTGAGCTGATCTGTGGACTTGATCAATATTTAATATCAATTAATGAAAAAAATGTTTTTGAGACAGGGTCTCACCATGCAGTTCAGACTGGTCTTGAATTCTTTATGTCCCCCAAGCGGGCCTCCAACTACAGCGATCCTTCTGCCTCAGCCTCTTGAGGGCTAGGATTACAGGTGCCACCATTCCCAGCTAATGAATGAAGTTAATGAATGAAGTTTAAGGTATCTGAAGTGTTTGATACCAATGTCCACATATTCCCATGAAGTGAGCAACCATGAGCCAAATTCAATTTTTCTTCTTTGAAAGCACTATAAAAGATATAGCTGCATGTAAGTTTAGGTATGTAGGATTGATGACCATATTTCTAGGTTCTTGTTGGATTGTTGAACAGATCTGTTTGCACTCTCACTGCTTAAGTGTCCACTTTGTGTGCTTTAATTCTGTAACCTGAATAACTATTTCTAAAAGAACAATATGTAATTTATCAACTAGTGATTTCTTACTGTTTATCTTCTTTTCTTGAAATTCTGTAATATTTCTATCTTTTTTCTGTTTTTTTCTCTTTAAATAAAACAATTTTTTTTCTCCTTTGAGTTGTGTGTGTTGGGCATTTTATCCAGTGATGAAAAGCTGACCGATACAAATAGTACACTCAGGAGACATGAGCGTTGCACTAGGGAATGTAAACCCTGTGGGGGGAAGAATTTGTTTAGAATTTAACATCTCTTTTGAGATACAATTCACATATGTGCAATCCTCTCTGAAAGAGGATGATTCAGTGTTTTCAGTATCTCCAGTTTTGCAACTATCATGCACTCTAGGTTTAAAACTTTCCCATCAACTCAAGAATGAAAACCTACACTCACCAGCAGTTGCCTCCCACCCCCACCACCCAACCCTGGGCAGCCTCTGCTCTGCTTTATAAGTTTTCCAAGTCTAGATATTTTATGTAAATAGAATTGCACAATATGGTGCTTTGCGACTGGTTTCTTAAACTTATCATAGAGGGGGTTTTTGGTCTTTTTTAGCATAGTGTTTTTTATCAATGTTCTAGATCATGTTAGTACTTCATTCCTTTTTCTGAGCGAATAATATTCCATCATATGAATGTATCCCATTTCATTTGTCTGTTCTTCAACCAATGGACATTTGGGTTGTTTCTATTTTTTGGTTGCTTGGTAATTCATGTGCACCTTTATGAGGACACCTGTTTTCATTACTCTTAGGTAAACTCTAGGAATTTCTTTCTTTGTTCAAGGCAAGGTCTTGCCATGTCGTTTAGATTGGCTTTGAACTCACCGTGTAGCTCAGGCTGACCTCAGCCTCCTAGGTACTGAGATTATAGAATGTGTGCCACCAAGCCAGGACCCTAGGAATGGGATCTGTAGCTGCAAAAGCTGCCTCTGGCTTGTCACTGCTGTTACAGTGATGATGTATAGTAAATTTACAAATACTTATTATATAAATTGAAGAAATGAATTTGATTATTTCTGAAGATATAATTTTCCCTTACATATATAAACATACACAAAGCATTTCTATTTGAATGTTACATGTTCAAATAAATATACAATTTTTCCAAACTGGTGATTGATGTTTGTTAAAATTGAGATTTGGGAACACAGTTGGAGGTGTAGCTCACTGGCAGAGAACTTGATCATGCTTGAGGCTCAGGTTTGATTTCCAGTGTTGGAGAGAGGAGTGAGGAGAGAAGAGAGAAAAGAAAGGGCAGAAGAGAGAGAAGAGAGGAGAGGAGAGAAGAGAAGCGAAGAGAGAAAGACAGATAGACAGAAACAAAGATACTGATTTTGAAATTCTACTTTGGCTTGGGTGGTTCTGAGAAAAGTCTTTTTATGTTGTGCTGGTCTTCTACTTTCTCAATATAAAAGCAAAAAAATTAACTGAGAATGAATTTGTGTATGTGTGTGTGTGTGTGTGTGTGTGTGTGTGTCTTTTTGAGACAGGGTCTCACTATGTAGTTCAGGCTGGATGTGAACTCACTTTGTAGCCCAGGCTGGTCTCGAACTCGCAACGATCCTCCTGCCTCAGCCTCCTGAGTGCTGAGATTACAGGCATGCACCACCATGCCTGGCAAGAATGAAATTTAAATGAGACCAAACCATATATGGTAACACATGTATAGAATAATGAAAATAATTAATACAGGTACGTATTAAATTGCCAAAAAAGGCAGAATCTAGAATCTAGAAAGTGGATTCTTTATTTTTATCTTTCAGTCTGAAGCTAGCTTGGTAGGTGGAAGACCAAATTTTAGAACGGTACACAGAATGTGAGAAAATAATTTCTCGGTGAAGACCTGGGTGAAGTCACTGCCGTTGCTCACGTTCTGGTCCCTATCTGTCACCCCCTGTCACCACTCTCTGTGTGTGAGCTGGCACCGCAGTGCATGTAAGGATCAGTTAGCTTGCTGGACTGTGAATTCCTTCTCCTGGATCAGCTGGAGATAGGCTCATTGTAGATGCTCACCATGAAGGTCGTGGGGTCCTGGCATTGCCCATGGTCAGGAACACACAGAGGCTCAGAGTAAGTGTGACTGAGCCCTGGGTGAGTGTTTGTGATGTAATTTTAGTAACTACAGGCCATTTGCTTTTCTGTGGATGGCTTTAAGAACTCTGTGTGTATGCGTGTGTGTGCGAGCATGTGTGTGTGTGTGTGTGTGTGTGTGTGAATGTACATAACTTTCATCTCTATATGTATGGGTGGAAGGATGAGTATAAAGGTGACTTTCTCTGGGTACTTTGACGATGGGTGGTTTTGGTTCTCTCGTAATTTTGCATATTTGCTCCCTCTCACATTTTTCTGCTCAAAGCCGAGACCCTGCACTCACAGTGAGCTACATCCCCATCCCTCCCCTCCACTTTTGAAGTTTATTTAAAATATTTAATTGATAAAGATGGAGCCTGTTCAAGGTGTACAATCTGATGACCTGACCAACCTGCAGAGGCACAGTTGAGTACTGCGATCATACCAATCCCCGCATCCCTCACACCCATGCTGGACGTTGGACCCTCAGAACTCGCTCCTAGTATAACCCATGCTGGACGTTGGACCCTCAGAACTCGCTCCTAGTATAACGGAAGATTTGACTCTTGACCAACCTTTCCCCCTTATTTGCTATATTGCATATAATCAACCTTGAAAGAGATACTCAGATCTCTGGCTCCCACTTGCTAACGGGGAGGGGGAATGTTTGAATCTCAGCCTGCGCGCCAGTTCGCTCACAGCCGCTTACCGGGGCAGCGAGCTGGTTGCTTGGTTTCCCAGCGCCATAAGTTCCACCTGATTTTCTTGATTATTAATTTAAGAGCTTTTTTTTTTTTGGTATGGGTTTTAATGATTGTAGCTAGAATGTTTTATTTCCTTGCTTCTTTTAATTTCTGCCATTTTTCTTCTCACATGAAGAATATAGTTTTTATTCAAATTCCAGAAAACTACTGTAAGCAAACTATAAGGGCTGTCCTCAGGGAATAATTTTTGGGCTATTACTGCAATATGATAAAAAACTGAAAATATTTGAAAACAGGACAATGATTAAACTATGGTATAGACAGTAGTATAGAGGATTATACACTGCTAAATTTCTATTTATGAAGATAAAGTAAAATATCCATCATATAATAAGTAAAAATGCAAGGATATAAATTCTGGGAAAATTATACAAATGTTACATCAAGTTATTAACATTAGTATTAGTTGCTTTCAAATAATGAAGTTAGGAATAGTTTTATTTTTCCTTCTACTTTTATTTTTCAGAAATACAAATGAGAACAAAATTGCTATTACAACTCCCCCCCCAAAATAATTGCTGGAGTTCATTGCCCTGCACATTCGTGTCCCGCTGCCTTATGAAGAGACTCAGGTGTGGAGGAGTGAGCGCACAAGGCTGTGTGGAAGAAGCCAGCCTGAAAAGGCTACAGCTTGTGTGATTCCAACTGCACGACATTCTGGAAAAGACAGAACTGTGGACTCAATTCAAAGCACAAGGGTTGCTTGAGGTTAGGGGGGCAGGAGGAATGAATAGCTGAAGTGCAGAGGACTTTTAGGGGGTTGAACTGTCTGCACTCCACCATACCTGGTGGCACATGTCTTTACATCACTGTCCAAACCCGCAGAATGCACAGCACCGGGCCTGGCCCCCAGCGTGAACTCTGGTCTCAGAATGACAGTGACAAGCTGATGTAGGTTCACTGACTAACAAATGGAGTGGGGAGTGGTGCTGAGGGAGGGGGAGCCGTCCTGAGGGTGGGGGAGGGCAGAATCTGGGAGCTCTATTTTCTGTCCCATTTGGATATGAATCTAAAACTGTTCTAAATAATGAAGTTTATTTTCTTTTGAAGAAAGGGTAAAGCAAAATTTAAAAAGTCGACAGATGACACTACGTTTCACAGTGTTGGAATGGGTTCTATTTTGGGCTTTCTCTCAAGTTCACTTTGTTCTGAATTTGCTCAGTATGATGCCCAGTCACTCTTAGAAATTCAAGAATGTGTTCCTTCCCCAGCCGAGACATTTGACCTTCAGTCTCTTGGTGTTGAACAGTAGAATGACAAGCATAAGCGTCCCAGGAATGAAGTAAATGTCTTACAAGAAAGGCTGCTGAGAACATTTTGGCACAAATGGGTGTCCTGAGTGGGTTTGAAATGCATATACAGAATGACTAACGGATAAACTTTGCCCATGAGCTGGGCTGAGCGTTTGTGATGTAATTTTAGTAACTACAGGCCATTTGCTTTTCTGTGGATGGCTTTAAGAACTCTGTGAGTGGGCTCGATTTGACACCAGTGAGTGTGCTCTTCTGTTGTTCTTTGATAGTCAGTGTCTATGCACCCTTTGTCTGCTGCTGATACCCTGATTTTCCTGATTTGCCTTCTTTTGCTTCCCTCTTAGCCAATGTGGGGATCCATTCCCAAGATCACCCATCTATTTAGAGAACCAGCCCCTGGCCAGGTGATTGGCCAGAAACGGGTTCAGTCAGGCTAATGGGAGGGGCTTCCTATCACATCTACCCCTGGCCCATAGATCTATATGTGAGGAGGGGTTGAGACAAGGTCTTACTATGGCTCAGGCTGGTCTTGAACTCACAGCGTAGCCCAGGCAGCCTGTGCTGTGATTACAGGTGTACGCCACCACATCCGGGAGGTCCTGCTCATGTGCCTAGATCCACTGTCAGCCAACAGCTAACATGCTGAAGAGCAGGATTCAGGTACCCACTGCATGGATCCGAGTCCCAGTTCTGCTGTGCCACTACCACATAGCAAGGAGACCCTGAGCAAATCACTCTTTCTCTTTGAGCCCTAGTCTCCTCTCGGTAAGACAAGACCCCAAATGCAATTACAGCGTTGAACAAGTTAATATTTGGGAAGTCTGGCACAGAATTTGTTGCTTGATGTTTTCACTTACATATATAATGAGAATTTTCGCCTGAGAACTATTGGCAACAGCTTAAAACTCAATTGACTTGGTGGTGCTTTATATCCACCTAGAGGAGCCTGTGCTATAGTTGATAAACTCCCATCTACCTGGATACTTCTTGCTGATACAGCCTACAGATGGTCGTCTCCAGCAAACCCAATCATGGAAACAAAGTAAGCCTAAGTATGTTGCATAAAGACGTTAGGTCGAGGTGTAGCCGATGAAGTGGGAAGAAATGGGCTACATTTTCTTATTAAAAGAACAATCAATGCAAATCTTTATGAAAACTAAAGAGCTAAGGAGGATTTAGCAGTAAATTCAGAATGGAGAGCTTACTTGAACCAGCACATATGAAGCACATACGCAGGTGGTTCGAGCTGTCGCAGCCTCCTGCCTGGATCACAGCCCATGGTCTGCTTGGTGGTCGCACCACCTCCACCCTCTCCCTACGTCTGAGGATTCTCAACAGAAGCCAGAGGGAGCCAGAGGAGCCCCAAGTTGAAAGCTGTCACTGTCCCACATGAGTGCCCGTGACACACAGCCCGTTTCCACCCCTCCCGCCCTCCTACAGCGGGTGCCCCTGTTTTGACCCTCGAAGCTTCTCGAATACACCAGGGCTGCTCCTGCCACGCGGCCTCTAACTTGTTCCTTTTCCTCCTGTGCCTGGACTCTTGGTTCCCGAGATGTCACGTGACTACCTTATCTTCTTCAGACCGTGGCTCCAAATGCTACCCCTGCAGTGAAACCTGCCTTGACACTGTGTCCTCATATGTAACCTTCGGAGTCCTGAGCCCTGCCTAGTGTTTCTTAGCTGTCACCACCACTTCACATATGCTATGAATCACTTGTTTATTTTGTCTGGTACATGCCTGTCCCATATTAGAATATAAACTCCGTAATATTAGATTATTTTTCCTGGTATTGGAGATCAAACCCAGTTGTGCTCTACCACGGAGCTATGTATGTACCCAGCTCTTTTTAGTTTTTATTTTGAGACAGGGCTTGCCAAGTTTGCTCAGACAGGCCTCAAACTTGCAATACTCTTGCCTCAGCCTCCTGGATACCTGGAATTACAAGTGTGTGCCACCATGCCTGGCTAGCACTGAATTTTTTAAAGTGCTGTATACTCAGTGCCCATAATAGTTCCTGGAACAGAGTTAAGTCATCAGTAATATTTAATGCATGAGTGGATAAATAAGCAAATGAAATGAAAAATACATTTGGGTTGAAATGCCATGGTCATCGACAGTTTTGCAGTGCTGCGGAGGACCAGGGACTTGCTAGTCTCTGGGTACATACTTGAGGCACAGAAGGACTTGGTGTCCTTCTATACTCTATACCCTGGTGGAAGGCAAAGGTGAAAGTGAAGAAACTGTCAAAAATATCAAGATATGGGAACACATAACTAGAGTGTGTGACCCAGAGGTGAAGGACTGAAAAGCTGTTCCAGAGACCAAGTGTCTAAGCCAGTGGCGGCCGACCCATGGCACGCTGCTACAGTGGGATGTTGGTGTTACTGAAAGCTCCGAAGGGGTCACCATCGCTGGTCTAAGCTGTTACCAGGAGGTCAAGGAAGAGGAAGGACCTGGGGAGAGGCCGGGCAAGCAGAAGCACTGAGGTGTCGCCGAGTCTGCAGGCTGAGTACACACTCGCTAAGGAAGTGGTTGAGAACCTGACGTCTGTGCCCTCGGCTCTGTCCCCACATCTTAAATAAACAAGGAAGGGCAGGCAGACCGAGTGAATCAAAAATATTTTCAGTCATTCTGCCAAATCCTGTTTGATCGTGTTTCATTAAAATACAAAAAAAAAAAGTGAATGCAAAGTTGTGCTTAGTTCAGTTTCAGGATGTGATAGGAGAAACCACATAACTTATCTTTTCATAAACTGGTTAGAAAAAGACAGGTCACAGAGTGATCTGATGACCTCAGCACTTTCTCGTTGTTTTCAACACTCAATTTTTACTCACCCCTCTCCTCTGAGGAGGTAGAAAACATGCTCAGGAAGCAGGATCCTCCCCGGGAAGACAGATGGACCCTGAGCTTCCCGGGACCACATGAGGTCTCCTTGGCTTGTATCCAAGCACATTTGCTGAAGGTCCCATTGTGGACCATAAATCCTCCTCAAGAATACAGTCAGGTCTAGTTCCTCATCTACAGTGCGGGACCCTAACACATGGATAAAAGCTCGGGGCCTGAAGTATTGCTTGCAAAGCACATGAGGAACTGCTTGCTTCCAGTATTTCACAAGCAAATCATCACATTAGCAGTGATGTTAGCCATTAGCATTGAAAGGGGAAAAGAAAAGTTATCTGATTAATTGTATCACCTTCCACTTCTCCTTCCAACACTGCTTTGTTCTCATCAAATAGGCAGGAGAGACTTGTTGATAGATTTCAGCTGAGAATCTGTGGCAGGCCTTGGATTTATGGGTGGCTGCTCAGCCTATTGTCACACGTTTGACTGGGGACAGGGAATCTGTCCTTCCTTTCCCATGCGTTGGCCACGTAATGGGCATCGTCTTGGTGCTAAGGACACAGTGAATTTGGTGTTGCTGGTGAACAAAGGCAGGTGATGGCCTTGTTCTTGGGGGAGAGATTTCTAGTGGGAAGACTGAAGGAAGGATGTACCCCAGTTTCTAGGGGATCTCCCTAGAGGCTGTATCTGCTTTGTACGTTAAGGTTCTTACAGGAAACCTGAGATATGGGGAGACACCGTGAGCTCCCAAAGGGTGAGAGTTAGTGTTTGAGCCTGGGAGAGGAGACATGGCTTGGTAGGGACCCTGCCTGTACAATGAAGTGGGAATGTCACAAGACAGGGTCCAAGGAGGTCCCTAAAGTGGAGATGGAGAACCTTGACTCACCACACATCATGGAGCAGGTTGCAGGGTTGTTACCTTCTGCCTTGGGAAGAGAATATTAGGGATGTAACAGTACAAGATTTAAAAGGGATTTGTTAGACAGAATTTTAAAAGTACGCACTCAAAGAAATAAAGCGTGGGTCAAAAAAAGTGAGAGCGTTGCTTTGGAGTTTTGAACTGAGTATATTTATAGGAATTTGGGAGTAAAAGTCTTCAGGGTTTGTGGATCTATGAAAGAAGGGGGTTGAAAGGTGACAGTCTTTCTGCAGAAGGGTGACAGCCCCTTCATAGGTGACAGAGCTGTAGCCCATCTACGGAGGATAGACCTATTTTACAAGGGAATTTATAGATCCTTAGGAATTTTTAGCTGCTTTGTGTTTTGAAGCTGCAATTTTTATTAAAACTACAATTTAAAAATTACGGGGCCATCCACTCGAGACCCCGTCTGTCTCTCACAGACAGAAGCGCTCTTTCCCCAGTAAATATATTCCACCCTTTAAAAACATTACAATTATTTTTTGGTCTCCTTTTTTTTTTAAACCTGATTTCTCTTGTCTAACTTCATAAAAAAAAAAGCAGTGGTTATAACATATTATTTAATTTAAATTTATGAAATATTCTCTATTCATCTTTGCGTGTCCACTGCTTTTGAAGGAGCAAATTGTAAAATAACAAACTAAGTTAAATAACATATTAAAAGCCACTTCAAAGCCTATCAAATATGAGGAAAAAGGCTGGAGAGATAACCAAAATTTTACTGGCAGTTGGGTTAGTGTTTTGGAATGAGGGGCATTTTGCTTCTTTTCTCTATTTCTAATTTTGAAAATGTGATTATATTGCTCGAGTGATTTAAAGATGATTCGTGTAGTTGGCTGAACAGAGAAGCAAGTTTGAAACCCTCATTGTAGGAGCCGCGGTTCCACCCACTGTTCCATGCCGCCTACCTGGGCGGCCACTTCCCGAGCTCTCCCTGCCGCTCTGTTGAAAGCCAATTCCCCTTTTCCCACTGGCTGGCACTTCCGCAGCCTGAGGTCGCACCCCTGCCTTGAGAAAGCCCTCCTACCGGCCACGCCTGTGCGTCACACAGCCGCTGTGACATCAGCGCTTATTCGCTGATTACTTGTTGGTGGCCAGATTCTAATGAACACAGAGAGGCCCAAAGATGTTTTTAAGGTCATATTACAGAAGAGGAAATTGTGGTTCAGAGCAGTGTTACTATTTTTCTAAAAGACACAGTCTACTCATCTGTACCTAACCCCAAAATCCGTGCTCTTTGCTGCTAAGGGACACACCAGTTCTTCAAAGACAGTTTATTTTGGTGTCCCCTGCACCTAACATAGCACCTGGCATAGAGTAGGTCCTGAACATTTGTTGAAGGAATGAATGCTAGAGTGTGTCGTTTTTGAGCCTCTGTGCACTGCAGTTATGTACGAATAAGTCTATGGGAACAGTACTACCGTGTCTTGTGTTTCTAACCCATTCTAAGCGTGTCTGTTATTCTAAGTGTGTCTGTAAATCTAAGTGTGTCTCCACTTCGGTTTAAATAGGAAGCATTGCCTTGTACCACTTTACCTGAGAAATGGAAATTTTAAAATGTGTGTAACTTGGCCTCAACCATAGCACAGTGATACGGTGTGCTACAAAGCAGTGGACACCTTTTAGTATCAGGATGGCCAGCACTTGTACCTGAGCATCTTACTTGCAGAAAGACAAAAGACAGAGCGAAAGCATTCTCCAACTAGAGGAACTTAGCAGAAGGAAAAGGTTTCAGTATCTCTTTAGTATTCATTTTGTCAAGTGCTTGCTACATTTAAGAGAAAGGGGAACTGAAAGCTGCAATTCCCTACAGACACTCCAGATGGGTAATCACCAGTAAGGACGAAGCTAACCCTCAGTTGTGTGATTGCTGGGAAACGATTCTCAGGCACTCTCTGAGCGCATGTCCGTTAGTAAAGGCTCTTGGTATCCTTATGTCTTGGTCACTTTGTGGCTAGACAAAAACATCCACAAATTAAAGAGAAATAAGTTTATTTGGGTTCGCATTTTAGTCCATGGTCAGCTGACCCTAAGGCAGAGAGGTGTGGAGGCAGAGAGCTGCTCAGGTACAGTGATGGGAAACAGAGGGCTCCAGGGAGGGGCAGGGACAAGAAATACAACCTTCCTGATGGCACCACAGTGATGACCTCTTCCAGTCAGGCTTCGCCTCCTACCAGTAAGTAGGCTCTAAGCCCCTGTAATCCAGTCAGCTTTCCAATCCCACCTAGGGTTGCAAGAGGCTTTAGGGGGACATAGATATAAACCATAACATTGCATCATCGAAAGTCTTCATGCACAGCTGTGGTACAGGAAAATGAAACTGAGGCAAAACTAACATTTCTCACTGTATCCACACTTGCAGTTTAGCTCCAGCAATGCGAGAAAACTCTGAGCTCCACTTTGAAGAAGGGGCAGAGTAGTAGATGCCAGAATGGTCGTTTATTACATTTTCAATCAGCATTTGAGAACTTCAACTTGGGCTCTAGATACAAAGTGAAAGAAAAGCTTTGATAGTCGTTGCCCCAGCCATGAACAAATTCTTGTGCTCACAAGGAGGGTAGCTTCTAGAAGAAATTCCAGAAGGTTCTTTCCTGGGCTGGATGGTCCAGTCCAGAATCTCCAAGATCTGCACCATCTCAGGAGTGCACAGCATGGAGACCTGGCCCAGTTCAGAAAGATTTCCCGACGAAGTCGCACTGGGGCTGGACCTGAAGGGTCAGGAGGAGGAAGGAAGACAAGGGCCTGTGTAGGCTGAAGGCAGAGGAGAACTTGGGCTGGTTGGGGACAGAGAGTGGTCCAGCAGGGCTGGAAGATCACGGAAGTTTGGGACAGATGTGCCACGGGGGTTAGAGAAGCAGGAAGAGGCCCACATCCATCTTGCTGGATCCAGAACCAGTGGGGAGGTGAGGGAATCAGAGCTCTGTCGAAAAAGAAAAAAGGGCATCTGGAATGGACCCCACTTAGCTGGTTGTGATGCAGAGAGAACCAATGGGGAGCAGGGAGAATGGATTGGGGAAATGGCCTGGAAGCCCCTCCTAGGTGGGAAAGAGCATGGACTGGGCTGGTGGGAGTAGAGATGCAGAAAATGAACACGCGGTGAATAATTTGCCAGTGGTAGCCACCAACCTCCTACAGCCAGGTGGGAGGAGGGAAAAAGAGAAGCCCAAGCAGATTTGAAAGTTTGAACCCCTGGGAGGAATGGGGGTTGGCTCATCTGCTAAAAATGAAAAACCAGGAAGAGAGCTGATTTGGAAGAAGATTCACTTTCCAGCTGGGAACAGAATGAGGGCGCAGTGCCTGCAAAACCCACTCAAGCACAGATACCTCCTTATCTAAAGCTGCGGTTTAGATCTAGAGTGGCCTTAAAGGCCTCGAGCATTAGTTAAGAGGGAGATAGGCTTCTGAGGATGCTACCGATGTCTTGCTATGAGGCAATGGGGCCAGGTTGCAGGTGGACCACTGGGGTTCTTAGTTACTTTCTCATTGCTGGGACACATCCATGGCTTAAAGGAGAAAAGATAACCTTGGCTAACAGTTTTTAGAAGTTTCAGTTTGGGGTCTACTGGCTCCAAGGCAAGGTGGCATATCAGAGGGGAATGGCAAGGGTCACTCACAGCATGGCAGACAGGAAGCAGAGAAAGAGATCAAGGGAAGGGGAAGGGAGAGAAACCCTTCCAGCCCACACCCCCAGTGACCCACTTCCTTCTATGAGGCTTCACCCTGCAAGGTCACATTCAGCTATAAACTCATCTAGTGATGAGCATCACCCGCCCCCCAGATCCAGTCATCTCCCAGAGCCCCCCTATGCGTGCCTGAGCCCTTAGGGGGGCACCTACATGTAAACTGCAGCAAGGGCATGACCTGGAAGGGTCTCATCCTCCCAGCTCCTCTCTTCGCTTGCTTCCGGGCTGCTGTGATGTAAGCAGCTTCCTCCACCTTGCCCCTCCCCCAGCTCATCTCCGTTTGGAGCCAACCAACCACGGACTGAAACCGTGAGCCAAAGAAAACCTCTCCTCTTTTAAATTGTCAGGCGAGTGAGTAAGAAGGACATTTAATCCACCCCAGCGGGCCATCGGGCCCTCCTGACCGTGAGCTTTCACGTATTTCCTTCTTTCCTTGCACCCTCCTTTTCGCCTCATTTCAGTTTCCATAGGATGCGGATGCCAGTTGATCACAAAAGTCCACCTTTGCTTAAATGTTCAGCTTCCTCGGCTTTCTGCTGCTCTGCTGTACTGCACCCGGTGGTGCAGGCTCGGTGGTATCCTCCCAAAATTCTTATTTGAGGTTCTAATCGCTAGTGCTGCAGAAAGTGACTGTATATGGATTAGAGTAATCACATCTAAACAGGCACTTAGGTTAAAATGAGATCATTAAGATGGATTCACATCCACTGCAACTGATGTCTCCATAAGAAATGGGCATTTGGGCACAGCCGTGCGCAAAGGGAAGACCGTGCAAAGATGCAGGGAGAAGACAGTCTGCTGTAAGGCTGGGAGAGAGGCCTCAGGAGGATCCAGCCCTGCCACACCTCGGGCTTGGACTTCCAGCCTTCAGACCTGTAAGGCAGTAAATTTCCATAGTTTCAGGCACCCAGTGTGTGGTACTTTGTGCAGCAAACTACTGCTCCCAGGAAACACCAACCCTATCAAACCCAGCTCTCTGTCTACTTTTTCCCTTTTGTCTAAGCAGTGGGAAGTGACCCCACAGAAAACAAGTTCACTGACAGGCCTATCTTTAAATCCCTGACCTCCTGGGAATACCCCTTGACTTCCCTTTTCATTCTACAGTCAGAGCTCTTTCCCAGCTTCTGTCCTGTCCCATCAGTGCTCTGCTCACATCAGGAGAGGATGGCTCTCTTTTCACCGAGAAGCAATTGGAAGGCAATGTCCTCATGTTACCATCACTGAGCCTGCTAAACCCTTATAGCCATCTTCCCCACCTTTCTTCTGTGGACTACCCAGCACCCACCCCACCCTCACTGGCCTAGGATTCCTCTTGTCTACACAGAGACCCTTTGCTCTGGACACTTCCTCCTGCCCTTCCTTGTCAACTGTTTCTAGCCGTGTCTACTGAGGCATGCTGCCAACATGCTCTTAGAGGTCTCACCTCAGGACACAATATTCTCTCCTGAATCCCCAGTCTTCTAACCATGTTCTTACTCTGTTTGACAGAATAACTCTGCACACATACACACACACACGGCTTACTCTTGGACCCACTCTGGGTAGGCTTGTCCTCCCTGCTCCTCTACACTGGCACTGCTAGCCAATCTTTCTGGTGGCATCCAGGCTGCCCTTCCTCTCATCTCAGCCTCACCCTGCCCAGCTCTCTCTGATCTCTAGTCCAGGATGCCCGCCGGTTCAGTCTCTGGAATTTTTTCTTCTCTCTCTGCACATCATCTCCACATGATTCTATTCTTGCTCTTGGTCCTAAATTGTGTGCAAACACCTCCCACCATGATGCCTGCAGCCCTGGTCCCCCACCTGAACTACAGATGTTTTCGTCCTGTTAGCTACTCGATGTATCCTCTTGCAGGCATCTCAGACTTACTACATTTAAATGGAATCTCCATTCATGCTTTCCCCCAAAACCAAATTCACTTTGTTCCCAATTTTCCTACCTCTCTACATAGCAGTGCTGTCCTTCCTTTGATCAGTTACCCAGAACAAAAGTCTGGGAGTCACTTTTGACTCCCCTCCTGCTAACAAACTCAACACCTGATTCACCAGTAAACCCTGCAGCCTCTACTTTCAAGCTACATCCAGAATTCTGCTTTTGTTCTTTGCCACCTTGGTCACTCCTCTCCTCAAAGTCATAGTAATGGTCTGCAAGTTCCCGTCCCTGAGCTCTGCACCACACTGCAGAGGTCTCTGTGTTGTATTGCATCGTATTCTCAACAGCAGAGGCAGACTGAAACTTCAGAGCGTCACACCAGATTGAGGCAGGCAGTGACCTGAATGGGTTAAAAATACATTGTCCAAAAAACCCCAACATGTTTGCATCCTGTCCCATAGAGCCATGGTGATCTGGCCCCGGGATCCCTTCTGAAGCTCTCCTTGTCTCCATGCTCTCTCGAGCCTAGAGACAGTGTCCTGCTTGCTGCTGGCACAGATCAAGCAGCTTGCAGGGTCCCTGGGTGGGAGTTCTCCCGGGAGATGGATTCCACCTATCTACTCAGGAGTCTGCTAGGCAGACTTAAATCTGCACTTCCCTCTGCCTGGAAATCATTTTCCCTGTTGAAATCCTGCGGTCTGACCCCTCATGTGACTTGGGTCTCTGCTGAAGTGTCACAGATGATCTGTTGGGAAACCACAGCCAGGCGGATCCTTAAATACTGACCGTGTCCTGAACTCATTCCACAGTCCAGGGAGCTGCACTTCTGCAGCTGTAGAAAACCTGGATGGTAAGAAGGTAGGGACCAATGTCAGGGCCAGGCAGTGTGCTCAACTGCTGTGAAGAAACATGGACCCAGAGGTCCCCAAAACCCTGCGAAGCCCATAGGGCACCAACCCCCGCTTCACATTTGAAGGCAGAGAGGTTAAAAATAGCTGGGCTGGGTCTGAATCCAGAGCTTTGCCACCCCAAGGATGCAACTGAAGTTGGGCCATGAGGGGCTGAGCAGGCATCTGCAGAGGTAGGGTGACCCTTCCTAAGGCCTGTGAGGACGCTGGCACGGAGCCCTCAGCCTTCTGGCTCCCCAGCCGTGGCTGGAGAGTAAACTGCAAAGCTGATGAGTGCAGGAACCCGGCTGTGACTCGGCACCTGAGAGGGCTCTAGTCAGTGCCGCCCCCCGCCCGCCCCGATGGAGACGGGCGCTGGGGGTGGAGCTGGGCCCCTCAGTGTGCTGGAAGTGTTGGGTTGGAGGAAGGTGTGTCTTTAAAGCTCTTTCAAGCCCTATTGGCCCAGCGTCCTACGGAAACTTTGAAATGGGCCTGGGGGTGGGAAGCGAAGCAAAGAAAAGCAACCCACAGGAAAGGGGGGAGGCTCAGGGTGAGACCTGCCCGAGCTCTCCTCCCTTCCTGCCCAGCCTCCCGCTGCCTCGGCCTCCCTTGTCCTAGCCCCTGCGGGCCACACGGCCTTCTCATGGGCGAGTGCTGCTGCGGGATCCCTAAGAAATGCGCGGTCGTGCTCGGCGTCCTGGTCCTGATCACCATCCCGGTGATCGTGGTCGTAACCCTGAAGTTGGCGCGGAAGCCCGAGGTGTGGAACGGACCCGGCAGCACCCACGACCTGTTCAGCATCGTCCTGAAGCGGTGTTCCGAATACCCGCAGCAGCGGCAGCGGCGTGTCCAGCTGAACCTCAGGTGAGCCGGGTGGACACAGCCGGTCCCGATCCCTTTCCCAGTCCCGAGCCAGGTCCTAGAGTCCCCGTCGCGGTCCCGGTCCCCGTTCCCGTCCCGTCCCGGCGTGGAAAGCGAGGACGGCTCCAGCGACACCCCTGCCGCGGCGCGCGAGCCTGTGGAGAGGTCGCGGGGCCCTGGAGTCGTTCGGTTCCTTTACACGACACCCTCTGCCCTGCGTCTTGCGCGCCCCCAAACGCTCGCGACCCTTAGCAGAACCGCAGCTGCTCCGAAGTCTGAGACGCTGCCCTCCGCGGGGGAGCCCCTTCCCCCCACTTCTGTCCCGGGCCGGGTCTGCCCGTGGGACTCAGCCTTCAAGATGTGCAGAAAGCAGGCGCGGCCGGGAAGGCTGCAGGGGAGCTGCGAGGGCGCACGCTGCCTGGTCCCCGGAGGCCACCGCGCCCCGAGGCCAAGACTGGCTGCTGCAGCCCGCGCTCAGCGCGGCGGCCGGGTCTGAAGCAGAGGCTCAGACTGTTCGGTTCCCAGGGTCTCAGGGTCCCGCTGAGAGTTTCCTTAACAGGTAACTGAATGCTTAACTGAAAGAGAAGCTAGACCTGTGGGCAGTCTTTCGAGCTACCCTCTGCCGTGCAGTGTGAAATCCAACTTGAAACGGTTCTTACAAAGCAGTCTTTGGCTGAGGCGGGAGCTCACAAACCCCGGCCTTTTCGTGACTAAGGGAGACCTCCTTTCCAAATAAAAAGAGAGAAAAGAAAGAAGGAAAAAGCAAAAACAACAACAACAAGTAAAAAACAAACAAACAAAAAGCCAAGAGGGAAGGGTAACATAAGCAAAGGCAAAAACAAAAAACCTTATTTTTATTTTCACCTGAATTTACAGAGTTAAAACATTTTTGGTGGTTTCATCGGTTTTGATAAATGGTTCCGCTCGTCTCGATCGATATGCAGAGCCACGTAGCAAGACAGATGCCGCAGAGGCCACGCCGCTCAGTGTCCGTCTGGGTGCGGGCACAGGGTTACCGCGAGTGTGGACACACGTCTCTACTGTGTCAGTGTATTCAGCAAAATATTAATAAACAAATATTTTTTAATCATAATCCAGTTTCAAGTTAACAGGATATGGCCTGTTAATGTTTTGGCAAATATCCTTCCAGACACGTTACACTGTCCACCCATGCTTGAGATGAATGATTACTAATAACACAGTGCTTCCTGCTGCCTACTGAGCGCTCAGAACCTTAAATCACTTAGCCCTTTAACCACTAAATGGGGTGAGTATGACTGATGACCCCATTTTACAGATAAGTCAGTGGAGGGTTTGAGTGAACTGCCCAAAGCTGGGCTCTGTGGGTTGAACTCAGCCACGAATTCATCTTCCCTATCTGTTCTGTAGGCTGAGTGGCTAACCTTTGTGGGTCAGGTCTAGAGACTTGAAATAGAGACACCAGTATCATAAATCTGGAGTGAACAGGTTGTGACCAGAGCACGTGGCTGCCTTATCCTGGGGTGGCTTAAGCTCCTCTGCTCCGGAGACTCAGCACCCAGGTTCACAGCTTGGCAACCTCACAGTATGACCTCGTGAGTGTTCCTAGGTTTACCTGTGGCCCGGTGCTCTCAACTGTAAACGGAAGCCTAACCATGGCATTCTCCCTGTGGACAACTGATGAGGAGTAGGAGGAGGGACCTTCTTACCATAACCTGTCAGTGTCCTGCTTTGGAGATGGAGCATGCAGACAGCTTTCTATACTAATAAATCCAGGTCAAGGTCATTGGCAGTGAATGGCTTGTGTCCACTGAGCAAATCAGCCCTCCTGCGACAGCATTTATGGTGTTGTTTTTTAAAAGATCTTTTAAGCTTAATACTTGATCACAAATCTTTCATTTGGTGCTTACTGATCCACTTTTTTCTTTTGAGCATCTCTTAAGATTCCATAGGGGAAGATGGGACCGTTTTAGCTTACAGAAAATTAGTTTGTTTCCCATTCTTTAAATTTCATTCTTTCAGCAAAATCCATGTTGAGGATCTACTGTGTTCCAGGCAGTGAACCAGTAAACTCACAAGAGAGTGTGACAAAGTCCCCACTCTTCTGGAACCTTTTTTCTGCTGGGCAGAGACAGGCTCTGGAGAATATCTTTGCCTCTATGCCTTTAAATACCCATCAGGATGTTTCCGGAGGATGCATTTCTAAGGTTGTTGTTGGGTCAACATTTTTACTTTAAATTTTAACTTTTTCCATTTCTGATATTTCTAAATTCCCCCTAAAATAGCTACTCCATTGCACACACTTACATCAATCTATCAGAGGATCAGAGGATCTTGAATATTTTCAACTTGTTTATTTATGTGAAAAGTAGCTTCTAATTTTTCCCCAATGAGCCTAAGCATCTTGTGTATTTTTATCAGCTGTTTATACTTTTAAATTTTATTTTTTAAATTTTTATTTAAAGAGAAGAAAAAAGCACGTAAAGGGTAGAGATAATACAGAATTTCAGAAAAAAAGATAAACAATAAGAAATCACTAGTTGATAAATTACATATTGTCCTCTTAGAAATAGTTGTTCAAGTTACAAAATTAAAGCATACAAAGTAGATCGTCAAACAGTGAGAATGTAAATGGCTACGCATACATGAGTCTCTACATGTATTTCTATCCTTTCTGTATTAGAGGGAAAAACAAAACTTAGTAAGACAAAAAAAAAAACAAATTCCTATAAAAACATGAAACCAAAAAGTTGTATAAAACCACAGTACAAGGTGATCTACAATGATTGCTGTATTGTTTCTTATTATCTTCAATAGAATTACCTATATCATCAGGCATAAATGACTATAGCAGTATAATTGAATATAGCAGTACATAACAATATTAGTAAAAAATAAAACATTGTAGACAATATAAAACTTCAAAGACAGGTAATAATCAAACCATAGTGGATATTCTAGTGAATCTTGTCATCTTAAGTGCAGTTGCCTATACTCTCAGACTTGATACTATCAATCATGACAGCTTTGAATAAAATCTATCAATACAAAACAGTGATCAAACAAACCAGATTTGATTACAATCAGTTATGGTAAAACAGTGTAGGTTTTACAGAGCTTTAGATTGACTTAATAGGAAATTAAGGATGATTACCATACTATATCCTGTTATTTTCGGGATTACTGTTTGTACCCTCAAATCTAGTACAGGTAGAATGACTGGAACAGAATATAATACATCTAAGCAGAGTGGTGTGAGTAATATGGGCTTTAAATCCTGGTGCACTATTAACAATATAGTGTATCAAGGCCATCTATGTTAGAGATTCTAGCCATCCTTCTCTGCCTCATTTCTGCTATGCCATTTTTCTGCCTGTTTGTCTACTTTTCTCCTTCATTCTACTGCCTGCCCCACTCATTGAGGCCTTTCTGCCACTGTTCCTAAAATCCTGGTATTTTTTTTTCTCTCTCTCTGGAATATCATTCAGTATTCTCAGTAGGGTTGGATTGGTGGTCACAGACTTGCCCAGTTCCTCTTTGTCATAGAAGCATCTTGTTTCTCCACTAATTTCTAGTGACAGTTTTTCAGGGTACATCAATCTGGGCTGCAGGTTATTTTCTTTCAGGGCTTGGAATACTTCACTCCAAGCTCTTCTTGATCTGATGGTCTGTGTCGAGAAGTCAGCCGTGATCCTGATGGGCTTACCTTTATAGGTAATCTGTTTCTTTTCTCTGACAGCTTTTAATATTCTGTTTTTATATTGAATTTCTGTTATCTTGATTATTGTATGTCTGGGTGTAGATCTGTTTTGGTTGTAGGTAGCTGGAGTTCTGTATGCTTCACACAACTGAATGTCATTTTCTTTTCCCATGCTTGGGAAGTTTTCCTTAATTATTTCCATAAATAGCCTTTGTAATTCACCTGTATGTATTTCTGCTTCTTTGTTCACATTTCTTATTCTTAAATTGTAGATTCTCTTGTCATCTTCTAGCCCTTGTATTGTTACTGCCTGTTTCCTTGTTATTTTTAAGAGAGCTTTCTTTTCATGATCACACACTGCAAACTTGTCTTCAAGTTTTGATAGTCTATCCTTAGTTTCTTTTAGGGCACTTTGCCAGCTTTTAATGGAGTTTTTAATTTCCTGGTAGTCTCTTTGAATCTGCTTCATGTATTCTATATTTTCTTTATATTCTTTATCGAATGTTTCTCTCCTTTTTTTGTGTTCCTCCCTTCTTCCATCTGTATCTTCCTGAGAGATGCTCCCTGAGAGCATTTCTTTTATTACTCTACTCATATCTTGCTTTACCTGATTTAATATTTCAGTTTTGAGCTCGTCTACGAGGTCCCGAAGATATCTTTTAATGTCCATTGAAGCATGTCTGATGTGTGTTTGCCGCCCTTAATTACCCTTGTTTTTCCCTCTCCTGTATCAGGGATCTCAGGGTTCTGGGCTGGGGGCCTCTTCCTGCCTCTCTCCTGTCATGGTCCTGGCTTCCTCCACACAGGTCACATTGCAGGTCCCAGCCCCCTCTCCTGTTGGCCACGCCTCCTCTGAAGCAAGCTTGTGAGGGTCCTCCCCCCTCTCCTGACTGCTCTTATCACCGAGGTGCAAGTAGCAGCTGCCTAAGCCTGCCCCTCCCCACCGCGCTAACCAAACTGCAGAGGCCTTCCCCCAGTTAGTGCTTGCTAGGCGCAGGGAATCGATTTGGGACAGCTCATTTGGTCCCAGCCAGGGGCACGGCCCAGTCCAAGCAAATCCCATGAATCTGCTTTGGGGAGGGAGGAACAAACTGAAGTCACTGTTGTTCCCAGTTTAGGCTCCTCCTGCCAGATTCCAACATGTCGCCCATTTGATAACACCTTTCCCGTGGGGGGTGGTGTCCCAATCCCAGCACTGATCGTGGACCAATGAAGGTCCCCTTGCCAGCTCCGCTCTCTGTTGGGCTCACCAAACCCCAATTTCAGTGCTGCTCTGCTTCCCATGAGTCGTGGTGGGAATGAGTTTGGGTGGCTCTGCTGGCCGTGGTGGATTCAGAATGGTGCAAACTCAGTCTGCTGCAACATTGGCGGGTTGCAGCGAAAACACTGTGTCCAGCTGTTCCAGTTGTAGTCCCAAAGTATTTGACGAGCTTTTTTATGTTTTAATTTCTTCCAGTGTCAAGAGGATCCATCTCCCTGTTTGGGTCTCTCCAGGGTGTTTTATTCTGGCGTATGAGTTGTTTCTCCTGGGAGGCTCTGTTTTTTGTTGCTCACTGATTGGCCATCTTGTCTTCCTCCTGTTTATACTTTTTTTGTGATGTTCTTGTTCAGATACTTGACCATTATAGAGTTATACATTTATTTGTTTTGTGAGTGTTCTTTATATATTTTAGATAATATCGTCAAGCACATTATTCAGGCCCTTCCCTGGATAGAATTTCAGCTCTAGGACCATGTTTTATTGGCAGCTTCCTGGATTTGATGGTGTCCTTGAGACCATTACTTATTTTGATAGTCTTTTACCAGAAAAGACAAGGAATGACAGTTTTCTTATTTTTTTCCTCCTGTTTTTGGCAGTACTGGGGATTGAACCCAGGACTTTCACACTAAACTACACCCCTAGTTTTTGTTTGTTTTTGAGACTAGGTCACACTAAGTTGCTTACTTTTGGCTAGAACTTGTGCTCGTCCTGCCTCGGTCTCCCAAAGTGTTGGGATTACAGGCATATGCTACCATGCCCGACTGTTATTTTAAACTTGGAAATGTTTGCTCTTGATTCTGCTTTTAAAAAACCAAGAATTTTCCCTTCTTTTCCCTTATACCTCATTCTACACAGTTAAAAGAAATGAGCAGGCCCTTTCAGCATTCTGCATGGAAGTCCGCTTAACTGGACCTCCCAGCCCACGAGGAGTGTTTCCACCTCTAACAGAGCAGGTGACTGCATTACCACACATCACAGGAGGTGAGCTCTGCTCTGCCAGCCTCCGGGCCAGTGGCCTGCTGGTCCATCCAGCCTGCACTCACCATCTCCTGAGACTTTCCCTTCTTCTATCTGCCACCCAGTCTCAGTGCTAATGTCACAGGGTGGTAATCGGGGCCTCCAGAGAAAAAGAAACATAATATGTATATGAAGAAGAAAAAACAATACATTTTTCAGAATGGCAGTCGGAAAATCCTGGAGAGTTGGGCAGAGTTGATGCTGCAGCTTGGGTTCTGGATCTCAGTCTTTTTCTGAAGGCCTTCGACTGATTAGAAGCAGCTCACCCAGAACATGGAAGACGATGTGCTACACATCAGGTCTCTTGATTTAAATGTGGCTCCCGTCTAAAAAATATTTTCATATCAACAACCAGAAATGAGCAGCCAGTATCTGGGTACCTTGGACTAGACAAGTTGATGATGAAGGTTAATTGTCATGCACTTGTTTTAGGTTTTTGTTATGCAGTACCTGCCTTCCAGATACCATTTTCTACTTTTGCATAATAAACAAGGACCCTAAAATTTAGTGACTTAAAGCAGCGATCACTGGTTGTCTTTTAGAAGTCTGTGGGTTGGCCCAAATCTACCAGGTGGTCTGTTCCACACAGTGCCACCTAGGCCTGTTGTCACCCGGGGAATGAACTTGGCCAGATAAACCATCTTCCGTCATCTTCTGACCATTACTTCTGTGCCCAAGTTGACTGACTTTTCAGGCTCCTTTATTTTCACATCACAATTATTGATTCTCTTTCTGTTTTACTTTTCCTTCCTTTTCAAAATTCCCAGACTTTCTCAGAAGCTGATTCTTCAGTTTTACTTCCCCAAACCTTGATGACACTCATGGCGTGTGAAAGTTTACTCCATGAAATTCATTTATACACAATGGCAAATGCACATAGATGCTGAGGCAGGATTTGCTGCCCATCTAGTGCCAGCACTCAGAATGGTGGGAGGAAAAGAAGCCACAAGTCTGGGTCTCTCTGGAGTGGGAGATGGGGAGGACCAGCCCGAGAACTGAACGCTGCATGATCTGCAGCTGCGGAGGGGCCTTGGTTCCCTGGAATCTGCAGGGCTGTGTCAGAGGCACCCAGTGGCCCACTGCACATGGCAGAGTGTGTGAGCCGAGTGCCTGCACAGTGCCATCTCGGTGCAGAAGGGGGGGCATCACCTGCAGGGCTGGGGGAGTCGGGAGGTCTCCAGGAAAGCAGACTTGTCTGAAGCCTTCTTCTTGATACAGGATTCAGCAAGGCGGTGTTCTGAGGACTGTCTCCCTATTGGGAGAAGCCTGGGGACAGATAAGGTGCCACTGCAGGGGACAATAGGCTGAGCAGCTTGTCTGACACTTTCTAAAGGCAGAAGGAGCTTCGGGAGAACGTGGCCTGTCTGTCACCTGGGCCTTCTCAATACACACAAGAGTAGGAGAGGGACCATTTCACACAGGACAGGACAGGACAGGACAGGACAGGACAGGACAGGACAGGGCAGGAGGGAATCCCAGCAAGGTTTTCCTTTGGAACAGTGGAGTGGCCCCCTGGTCCCGGCAGTATTCCTGTCAGGCTGTGGGCTTCCTCAGAGCTGTGGGCAGAATCATACCAGCCATGTCTTCTCAAAGCTTAGGGGATAATTTTCAAGCTTCCTCCAACCCTGCCTTTCCTTCAGGGGTTCTGGCGCCAAAGCCTGTGACCAGACAGGTTTAATCCACCTGTCTGAAAGTGGAGCTTGGGGCTGCTATGGTTACAAAAGGGCGGTCAGCTCCTGGAGCTGAGTAATCTGTGGATGGGTGGAGTGGAATTCACGGGCCAATAAACTGATTTGAGCCCCGTGGGGCTTGGGGTGCTGCCAGGATGTCCAGGAGAATGCAGCTGTGGTAGTAGAATCTTCTAGAAGGAAAGGCTGGTTGGAAACCTGTGGAGTGGGCAAGATGGCTGAGCGTCCCTAGAAAGGTAAGGGGTTCCCACTGTTGAACTCTCACCTGCTGTTTTTATTCTGCACTAAAACTAACAGCCGAGGAATGAGGCAGTGCAAAACGGAGAGCATTTTTAGTTCCCATCACACTGAGCACTGAGTGGTTACGACATTTCTGCTTCTCACTTTCCTCTGTTTTTGTTGTTGCTGTTGTTTGCTTGTTTGTTTTTTGGTACCGGGAATTGAACTCGTGACCTAGTGCTTGCCAGGCAGGCTCTTGTGCCACTGAGCTAAACCCCCCTGGCCTCCCCTTTCTTGTCACCCTCTCTTCCCATCTTAGGACTCTTGGAAAATGGCTGCTAGACATAGGTATTTTGAAGGGACCAAGCTTGGCTGTTGATGTGGAAGAGTTGTCTGCAACATACTGTTTGTTCTCTTTAAATTTTACCAAAATCCTTTCATGAAGGCCTCAGGATCCGCATCTTGCAGTTTCTGAGTGAGGTTAAGTAATTTGGTATGATACTATCGTTAGCCAGGCAGTCTGTGTGATTTGTGAGGTCTGATGGAGAACGCAAATGGAGGACTTTCTGTTCAAAAAGCAGGAAGAGCTTTCTCATCCGTCCTTCTGAGGCCTTTCTGTCTGCCATGGTGTTTTCATTTGCTCTCTGATTCTGAGCCCCTGGGAACAGCGATGCTGGTAAGAATAGCATCTGGTACTTTTCTGTCGACTTCAAAGCTGAGCCAGAAGGCTGCAGTGTAACTGTGGTCACTGGTTTCACTTAACGGATGTAAGATCCTGGAGTTCAAGGTGTGGTCTTCGTACTTCGGTGTTATGCATCTTCGCAGCCAGAGCAGTGGGATGCGTACCTTCCTGGTCACCAGGACATGTGCTTTGTGGTTTATTTCACCTCTTCAGCGATCTCCCCTTAAAACTGAGTCAGGAAGTACCCAGAGCATACCTGGCACCCCCGGAGCTCAGCCCAGGAGGGAGCTGCTCCTTGGTCACAGCTCATTCATAGCCCACAGTCCAGCCTCAACACCCTCTGCCCACAGCATGGCCCACAGGCGCTCCTGGGAGGCAGCATCTCCTTGCGGCTGTGCTTCAGAATCGAGTTGCTCATCAGCCGAGGCACTGAGACACGAACCATGTCTACCCCATTACCCGCCAGGCACTCTCGGCTCTAGGAGCTGCACCCAAAGGCATGACTGACAAATGACAGCACGCCCCGAGGTAGCAGGCAGCAGGTGCAAAGGTGGATGAGTTTGGTGGGGGCTGTGATGTGTGTCCAGGTGCCCTGCAGTGACAGAAGTCAGACATTGCCAGGCGGTTGGGTGTGCGCTTTGTAGCTGGCAGAATCAGAGCTTCAGCGTAAGCAGAATTGTGTCAGCTGGAGGTGTTGGAGGGAGTTCTTGGCCAGAGAACAGTATGTAGAGAGCTCAACAGAAGAAACAGAAGGAGGTAGTGGAAACAGCTCATGTAAGAGACTCTGCTTGGCCAAGTAAGATGACAACTGGAAACTGACCAATGGACTGATGATTTGGACAAGACGGGTTCCGGAGGAGTGGTGGTGATGAAAGCCTGGTCTGGAAAAGAGTCGAGAAAAGACACACGGGAAGAAAGAAGAATAAATGGTGACTGCGCACATGGACAATTCTTGTGAGAGGTTTTGCTGGAAAAATATGGGGCAGTGGTTTGATGAATAAGAAAGAGATGGAGCTCAGTGGTAGAGCACTTGGCTAATGGATATGAGACCTTGGATTTGGTCTCTGGCACTGCAAGAAAATGCAAAAGTTAAGGTGGTAGAAACTGGGGCTGTGAGGATGTACAGGGGGCTTCTTTTAAGTAGATTAAGACATCATTTAAGCAAAAAATGCTTCCAGATTTCTATAATTCCCTATGGTCTTTTACAATTAAGCTATATTAGCAGTTTTAGTAACATCTTTGAAGTGACTCACCTGTGATCATTTTTACCAAAACCTTTACTTACCTTTTATAGGAAAAACAGTTTTCATTTTTCTATTGATCTAACTTATTTATGTATAACTTAATGAAATTATAAAATTAGGACAAAATTTCTAAGCATAAACATAATAATGAAAAGGCAAATAAACAACCAAGTGGGTAGAAACAAGTTCTGGGGTTAGAGAGTAGACTATTAGCTGTTTTGAAGACAATCAGCTTGTTTTATAGACAGAAGAAATAGTGTTCATTGATACTGTGATTCATTAGTTAAATAAAAGTGAAGAGATTTTTTTTACAATAGATGAATTTAGAATTTATCAGTCACTATTCTTTCTTCTAAAGGAACCCCTTTATGCACAGCAAAGGAAAGGAAATTACCAATAAAGTAAAGACAGAACCCACCAAATGGAAAAAAAAATTTACTAGCTACTCTTCAGAGAAAGGATTAGTATCTAGACTATATAAAGAACTTAAAAGAATTAGATCCTCAATTTAAAGGCCCAGTTAAAAAATGGGTATCTGAAATGAATAGATACTTTTCAGATGAAGAACTTCAAATGGTCAATAAATACATGAAAAAAGTCACTGACTGTTAGAGAAATACGAATTACAACAACACTGAAATCCCATCTGACTCCAGAAAGAATGGCTACAAGCAAGAAATTAACCAATAATAAGTGCTCACAAGGCTGAGGGGTGATACAAACTCTTCTCCATTGTTGGTGGACTATAAACTAGTACAACCACTATGGAAATCAGTATGGATATTCCTCAAAAACTAAAGGCAGAAATTTCATTTGACCCAGATATTCCCATTCTAGATACCTTTCCAAAGAGTTAAAGACATCATACCTCAGTGATATATGCATACCCATGTTTATAGCAGCATCATTTGTAATAGTTAGAGCTTGGAAACAGCCTCCATATCCATCACTAGAGGACTAGGTAAAGGAAATGTGTTATTCATACACAGTGGAGTGCTATTCTCTAAAAGAAGGAAAAGCTTGAGCTCTTTGCAGAAAAATGAATGTACCTCAAGATTATAGTGTTAAGTGAAGTAACTCAGACACCAAGCTTACGTATCACATGGCTTCTCTTACACTGAAAACCATATGTATAGTATTAAGTAAAAGAAGGATAATAACAAAAAAAGAGGAAAAAAAGCATTGCAATCTGCATGGACAATATCTAAAACTATACTTTGATTTAGTACGATGGTCTTACATGTTTCATACATCCTTTGACCTGTTAGTCTTATTTTCAACCTGTATGATCATTAACTTTATAAGTTCTTATAAATAAATTAAACTGATGCTGGAAACAAAGTAGTGGAAGGAAAGAGAGAACAAAACTAATTGAAATGTGTTAGGCAAGTGCGCCAGTTCCCCACGGTGACTACAATCTTTATGTAATGCAAGCATGTACTTTTACTAATAAAAATAAAAAAAAATTTTTTTAAATTCTAGTAATTTAAATATGTGCCTCAGTAGAACAAAGAAACAGCCAATAAAAGTCAGCTCAGTCTGTAAAATAAAATAAAAGATAAAGAACACCTTTAGAAATAGATGAGATTAGAAAGCCACAAAGACAAAAGTTTTGTGAAATGGGTTGTGGCGGTAAGAATGGGTGCAAGATGTTGAGGGAAAAAAACAAGAAACAGGGTGATAGATAAAATAAAAAATTAGTTTTCTTTGTGCCTGTCACAAAAACTAAGGGGAGAGATCAAATGGGAAGGTGTGGTTATATTCACACAGATTCACACTGGAAGTAGGAGATGGCTTTGCTTTTTCAGCAAGAAGTCAGCAGTGAATACTCACCTGGGAGACGGGGGGTGATGAGAATCTTTTAAAAGTGAAAATGGAGGTCGGAAATTTGAAAAATAAATGGAACAAGAACCTGAAATTTATACTCCCTTCTCTGATTGTGTCCTAATGACAAAAGTGAAACACATCCATTATATATCATTTGGGAAAGATTTAAAAAATATAGAGCAGTAGGGACGGAGATTTAGCTCAGTGGTGTAAGCACCTGCCTGGCAAGTACAAGGTTGTGAGTTCGATCCTCAGTACCAAAAAGAAGTGTGTAAAATCACTTAATCCCCAAAGTAGAATTCTAAATAGTGAAGGATACCACAACCGAACAAACCAAATAAATAAATAAATACATAAAAAGGAGCATAGAGAGAGATTTTTACAAAGAAAAAGGAATTTTTCCTGAGCCCTAACTGCACAGGAGGGGTGGCTTGAACCTTCAGACACACAGTGGCTACTGGTGACCCCACTGACCTCCATGGAAAAACACAGCAGTGGAATAGAGCAGTGTACACAGCAGACTATAGTGGCTGGTTATTTGGGTTCAGATGTCTCCCAGTGTTGTGGCAAAACTATTTGGAAAAGCAGCAACACTCAAGGAAGTCAGGAGGCAGTGGACAGTTCTATTTTACACTGTTGGTCCTGGCTGGAATAATTTGTAGCAAAAGCCAAGCAGCAAGTGTCTGTGAGCCAGCATTTTTATATGAGGCATAAGCAGGGATTATGAAGGCGGGATGGGACAGCCTGGCAGTTCTGATAAGTTAGCAGATTGGTTACAGGGCTAGATTAACAATGATAAATTATAAGACTAGATTAATGACCACAAACCTTGTTACAACCAATTATCCTGTATGTTCAGTTGTGCTTTCATAGTTACAGGGGTCAAGAAAACAATTACAGAGCCATGAAGCAGGTACTGAGCTAGGCAGCTTCAAAGAGAACAAAGTTTTTAAAAGAACAACCTTTTCTTTACAGTTTTCCCTTTTCATTTCCCCTTCTTATCATTACTCAGATAATCTTTTTCAATGTTGTATCTATCTAGCTAAAGCTACATAAGAAAGAATATGCTGTTGATCCATTCTGAAACAAAGTAAGTAATCCAGTTACTCAGACAGCACCCTATCAGGAGAATTAATGAACATAAGGGCCGTCAGGGGCCCTATCCATGGTCTCAAGTCAGACAGACCTCGGAACCATCTCTGCTTCTGGTTTTGTTCTTGGGCCTGGTTATCTAATCCCTCTTGTGATTGTCGCAGACCTTCTCGGACTGTTCCAGATTTATTAGCATAGAAGCAGCAGTTTTCTCCTAGGACATTACAAACTCCTTCTTGTTATAGAAAGAATAAATAAATCTAAGCCTATCTATTTTGGAGGACAACTTCTGCAAGAGAGTCTAGTTGGTCCTGTAACAGTGACATTGTGTCACAAAGACCTTGGAGTTCCTGGTCAGTGGCCTCCAGCTAATTGATTTAATCCCACTTTCCAGCTGACTAGAGCAGCTGTCCCCAGCCTGACAGAACTGGCTAGGCTCATCCCAAGCAGCGTTGGTTGGAGGAACCTGATGGGAGGACACAAATTACATTTCCATAAACAGGAGCTGTGTTTTCACATTTGTGTGAGCTCCTTCGAGAAAGTGTATGTGTGGCACTTTTTAGTAAAAGCAAGGTACAGACTTAAGACAAACCAACCATCAGAAGCAACATCTGGGGAGCTAATGTCCAGGACATTATCAGCAGACTGTCAATATGCTCCATGTCTGGGGGAATTAGGACTGCCTCTTTTATGTCATTTTCATCAGTCTTTATCCAGTAAAACTCAACAGGGGTGTGGGTTGGGTCTCTTTGAGTAATGGATCCATGGCTGAATTTCTGATCCCCTGACAGCTGTTGGGATAGCCAAAATAATTACATAGGGGCCTCTCCAGGTGGGTTGTAAAGGCTCTTTCTTCCAATCTTTTATCAAAACCACATCCCCAGGGCTATATGTATGGGCAGGTGTGTCTGTGAGTATAGCTGATCTTTCAACTATATTTGTGTGTATCTGAGAAAGTTTTTCCTAACTTTGCAAGTTGTTTCTGCAGGGATGTGTTACCTAGCTAACATAGGTTTCCCCAGAGACCTCTAATTATGAGAGGAGGTCTCCCATACAAAACTTCAAAGGGTGTATACCCTGTGGGTCCTGGTGAACTTCAGACCTTCAGAAATCCCATGAGAAGCAAATCTATCCATGATGACTGAGTTTCTTGGTGATACTTAGTTAATATTGACTTTAAGGTCCTATTTATTCTTTCAACTTTCCCAGAACCTTGTGGCCTGTATGCTGTGTTCTGTGTACAAAACTCTACTTAGCCATGATCAAAACAATTGAACAGCAAGGACTGTAATAGTTAAAGATTCGAGAAAGTCAACATATCAACAGAATATTAAAAACTGTTAGAGAAAAGAAACAGATCACCTATAAAGGAAAACCCATCAGAATCACAGCAGACTTCTTGACACAGACTCTCAGGTCAAGGAGGCTTGGAATGAAGTATTTCAAGCCCCAAAGAAAACAACCACCAATCCAGATTGATGTACCCCCTAAAACTATTTTTCAAAATTGATGGAGAAATAAGAGACTTCCATGACAAAGAACACCTGAAGAAACTCATGACCACCAAAGTGGCACTCCAAAATATTCTGAAGGATGTTCTAGTAAGTGATAATGCAGACCACCAAGCCCAACAGAACAGATCCATCAGGCAAAGCAAAGCAGAGGAGGGAAAAGGGAATCAACAACTGAAAAATAACATGACAAGGATAAATCAACACATGTGAGTCACAACCATCAATGTAAATGGTTTCAAATCACCAATCAAAGGAAACAGACTGGCAGAATGAATCAAGAAGCATGATCCAATATTATGCTCAATACAATAAACATACTTAATTCAAAAAGAAGTTCATAGTTTGAAAATCAAAAGATGGAAAACTGTAATCCATGCAACCAAAACCTTGGAAAAAGTAGGGGTAGATATTCTATTGGTAGACAAAGTGAATTTCAAGCCAAGACTGCTTAAGAGACAAAGAAGGTCATTACATCCTTGTAAAGGGAATAATTCAAGAGGAAGAGGTAACAGTCATAAATATATATTCACCAAATACTAGTGCACCCAACTATATAAAACAAATATTAATGGACATGGAAAATCAAATAAGCACCAATATAATTATAACAGGGGACCTAAATACCTAGGCAGTAAGTGAAAAAAGAAATATCAGAACTAAACCAAAGCTACGAACAAATGGATTTAGCAGATGTTCAGAGTTTTTCTCCCCACAGTATCAGAATGCACATTCTTGGGCAACCCGCTTGGGACCCCTTCTGTCTTTCTCTCAGACAGAAGTTCTCTTTCTCCAATAAATACATTCTGCTCTTAAAAAAAAATAAAGAAATACATGTCCCTAGTGATAACAATCTAAAAAGTCTATGCATCCTATAGAATTACCTTCTAATATTTTTATATT
This sequence comes from Hydrochoerus hydrochaeris, assembly GCA_004027455.1. NCBI lineage: Eukaryota > Metazoa > Chordata > Mammalia > Rodentia > Hydrochaeridae > Hydrochoerus > Hydrochoerus hydrochaeris. The sequence continues at coordinate 140,288 of PVLA01002617.1, read as the reverse complement.
TTAAAAAAGTAGTACCTACATGTTTCTCTTTCTTATATTCATACTCACCTCGGCAACTTCACATCTGTATCAATGTTATAACTATTCTTTAATAAATACAAAAAATAATACACATTCTTCTCAGTTTTGCAGTGGCCATTTTCCAAAATAGACCACATACAAGCTCATAGAACATGCTGAAGCAAATACAAAGGTATTAAAAGTATCCCATAAATATTTGCAGGCCCTAGTGCAAAGAAATCAGAAATCAATAGTGAAAGAAACCACAAAAATTTCATAAATATATGGAAATTAAATAAAACCCTCCTTAACAACCAGTTGGTCACAAATGAAATTAGAAATCAGTTGGTTTCTACAATTAAATGATAATGCCAATACAACACACCAGATCTTATGGGACACACTGAAAGCAGTTATACAAGGAAAATTTATGGTGGTGGATACTCTTATCAGAAAAACAGAGCAAGCTCAAATAAAAAAAAACTTAATGTTGAACCTTAAGTTTCTAGAAAAAGAGCAAGTCAAGTCCAAAGCTCATATGAGCAAAGAAATTATAAAAATCAGAGCAAAAATTAATGCAGTGGAAACTAAGAAAACAATACAAAGAATCAATGAAATGAAGAGTTGATTCTTTGAAAGATTAAATAAAATTGACAAATCCTTAACCAAACTTATCAAAAAAGGAAAGAAAAGACTCAAATCCATGCAATTAGGAATGAAAAGGGTGAAATCACAACAGATCCTGTGGAAATCCAGGAAAACATCAATATCTACCTCAAGTACCTGTATTCTAATAAAATGGGCAGATTCCTAGATACATATGAATTACCAAAGCTGAATCAAGAAGAATAAAAGCTCTAAACAAACAAATAACAATGAAATAGAGAACACACTTAAAAACCTACCAACAGACTGGGGATTTTGCTCAGTGGTTCAGTGCCTTCCTGGCAAGTGTGAGGTCCTGAGTTCAATTTGTGGTACCCCAAAAAACCAAACCAAACCAACCAATAAACAAAAAACCCCATTAACAAAGAAAACCCAGACCCTGATGGATGCACTGCCAAAATCTATAAGAAATTTAGAAGAAAAAAATCAGCTCTATTTTCATTTTTCAATTCCTTTTATTGTTATGCCGTTCTCTCCTCTCCCCTCCCTCCATTCCTTGTTCCCTGCCCATCTAAGAAAAGATCTTCCTGCTTCCTATTTGTTCTCATTCTCTCTCTGTCTCTCTGTCTCTCTCTCTCACCTTAACCCCAGCCCTTAGGAGGTTCACAATGAACTCAGAGTCCCTGCTTTTCACCACCTCAGCTGTCGCCACCCTGTCCAAGCCACAGCCAGCCTGTCCACAGTGTGTGGACCTGCCCACCTCCCGAGTTCCCTTTGCTTCGGGCTACACTCAGCAAAGCAGGGTAAGAAACCCTTTGGAATTTAATTGATATCATGCACTCCTCATGTCAAAATCAGCATCGGCTCCTCACCTCACCTCAAGTAGGAATCCAATTTCAGCACCTTGGGAAGCCTCACCTGAGATGGATGAGTGCCCTAACTTTTGGATTTCATTTGCATCAACTCCCTTTCTATTCCAGCCACAATGGCTTCTTTGGTGTTTGTTTGTTTGTTTTTTTTTGCGGGGGAGGTACCAGGGTTCAAACTCACGACCTCGTGCCGCCAGGTAGGCGCTTACACCGTTGAGTTAGTGTTTGTCTCACTCTCCGATTTGCACAATCCACATGCAGCATTTGCGATTGCAGTAGGATGAATGGTGGCTCCTCAGGTCTTCAGATAGGTTTAGATCTCTTTGTCCCTTGTCACCTGAGAGAGAGAAACATGCCCTGGAAGACATGGTTATTGCTTGGGGAATTTTCCCAAAGAGGCAAAACCAGTCATGTTCCAACCTGCTTTACACCTGTCATTATTAGCCTGCTCAAATTTCCTTCCTTGTCATGCAGAACTCAGACACTTCTCCCATACACTGTAATTTACATACTCTGTATATTTGCAGTGTATTTTTGCTTTGCTATAGGGGAATGTACACTCACAGAACAGGAGTCTTTGCTTTATTCTCTTGTCTGTCCTTTGTGCTTATAAAGCACCTAGGACTTACATATGTGCACTGTTTGCTGGATTAATGCGTGTTTCTATGCTTTGCTTCAGCCGGAAAAGCTTTCTGATTTAAAATCCTTAGAAAATCCGAACTGCTTCAGTGTTTTGCACTACTCACTTCCTCCACAAGGTGGCAGTCTTTACTAAGTGCAGGCTCCTGCAGCCTTCCATTGGAGAATTTCGCCTCTGAATTAACTTGTTCGTTTGCTTTGAGCAGAGACAGTTCCCGCCTTGCTGGACTCACAGCTGGGAAACGCATGTTTGGAGTCTGTTATTCCCCCCTCGAGGTCTAAGTGCTTTTAGGTGAATGCATTTAGGGTATGAGAACTTTCCATGAGAACCACATGTAGGAAAGCACAATTGGGAAGGTGACGCCACTTTACTGACGCATTGGTTGTTATTTTGGGAATGGTGCAAGCTTAGCCAGTGACAGTGCAGTGCTACAGCAGCTGAAACAGGCTGATCTCTGGATTTTATTGCCAATTCTAATAGGCCTCCGATTTATGTGTGGGTTACATCTGGAGGAATGTTTGTAAACTGGATTCCTTCCTCAACAAAGTGTGTCTTACACAGTACACCTGCGAAAGTTCGCAACTTGAATGCTGTCAAGGACTTCCTGTATAATATGTGTATTGTTTTTTCAGTCTTTGTATAAGATTTCAATTTTTCCTGCCCCATTTGCTTTACTCCAGTTCCTGGAAATAACTGCTCTATTCAGATTTTGAATCTGTCCTGTGATCTCAGGTCACAGTAACTCTCCTCAAAGTCTTGATTTTCATTTATGTCAGAACCAGTTTTGTCCATGATTAAGATTTCCTCGGGGAGGCAGCACTGTCAGTGAGAGAAGCCGGTAGTGGAGGGCAGCTCTGCCACATGCTAATTGTTCGCTTTAGCAAGGTCCTAAGCCACCACGAGCTCCGGTCTCTTTGCTTCTGATGCAGGGCAAGGGTAGGACTCACCCGGCTAGTGTCCAGCGCATGGGGGACACTCACACCCCAGCCTTCCTCCTCCAGGGCTGCCCCCCTCTAGGTACTGGAGTCAGCCTCCCTAGAGGAACTCAGCGGTGCAGGAAGGGTGGCAGGTGACTTGGAGGAAACCCACGGGCGACAGAGGAACCAAGGGTCCTGGACCTGGTGGTGGGAGCAGAGTTGTTGGTAGAGGGAAGTGTGCAGCTGACCTTGGATCCTCACATCTCGTCCTGGCTGCACTGCATGGAGCCTGCAGGATCCTGTCTGGTTCAGACAGACTTCTCCAACCCGCTTCAAATGCTATTTATTTTTATTTACTTTTTAAATTGGTGGGGGGTATCAGGAATTGAACTCAGGACCTTGTTTGCCAGGCAGGCACTGTGCCGCTGAGCTATACCCCCGGCCTTGAATACTTTTTAATAGCAGGGCAAAGGCACTGGTCCAGCCTAGCCTGTATCAGCCTTTTGCTCCTGCTCAAGATTGCTCGTTGCTGCCCACGCCTCCAGCCCAAGACCCTGGGAACACAAGGAGGTCAAGCAAAAGAGGCTGATGGCTCCCTGCAGGGAGGGGGACACTCATGATCAGGGCCCCTGGGGCAGGGAAAGATTGAGGGAACCAGACTTGTTTCAGGAGCTTGAAGAAAGTTCATGGAGGCTGGCTTTGCCTGTATGCAGCTAAGAAGCAGCGGGGACCAGGCTAACTCTATGATCTGGTATCTTAATAATCCTGTCCGCCAACCCAAAGGAAGGAAGGCTGAAGTTTTAATACAGACTGTTAGCCTTGACCCTGCGTGTGTGCATGTGCGCGTGTGCGTGTGCGTGTGTGTGTGTGTGTGTGGTTGTTTTTGTCTCTGTTCCCATCACAGTCTACCATGGCCACACAGAGACTTTATCTGCGCTGCATGTTCTATGGCCCTGTTTATGACAGACTGAAAGACACCAAGACCCAGTTGCCCTCTTTTGCATCACCAGCACTTTCATTCGGGACCTGTGGACCGCAGGTCCCAGAGCGAGGAGCTGGAGCAGCAGAGAGGGATCTGCGGAGGCATTTGCTGCAGAGGGAGGGCAAGGAAGGCCAGGGAGCTGGTTCCATCTGCTTGTCACCTGGGCCTTGGGGAGACAGACTGACCGGAGTAGCTACACAGGCTCATTGCTTGAGTGCCTTCAACAGGATGTCCTTGATTAAATGATTAGTTCTAGAAAATGTCTCGAATCTCTGCAGCATGATTCCCAAAAGGAATTCAGAATGGTGGGATCCATGGAAACTGTGGTTCTCTGTGTGACGGAAAGGAGGCACTGTGTCTCTTAAATCCTTTTGGCTCTGTGGGACCCCTGCAGAAAGACCTTAGGGACCCATTCCAAGTAGCATGTTGTCCCTGCCAGAGCTGGGAGAATGGGATCTGTGCTGGGTGACCTGGCCTTTCCTTGTCTCATCTGACCCTTTTTGTGACCTGTCTTGTTGACCTTGTTAAGTGTGATTCTAGGTGATTTTTGTGTAATTTGACAACCAGTCTTGCCTAAGGGTGCTATGGGGAACCATTCAGACTGCTTCCAAGCTCAGGGACATCTAAGGACACCTGAGGACATGACCCTACTTGCCCAGTAGAGATGTACAGTGGGATGCAGCTGTGGAATGTGTCAGCACAGGTGAAAGTGCATGTGCTGGTTAAGGCACTATGTGGGAATGTAAATGGGAGATAGCAACCTGCATAAGAATCATGCAGCACAGATGCAGGGGTCTCTTGCCGCTGTTCTTGCTCTTGCTCTGGTCTGCTCCATGCTGCCTGCTGTTGTTGATGTCTTGTACACGTGTGTTCTTTAACCTTGGGCCCTCACCATGAAAATCTCCTTGGGGCCCCTGAGCAGGCTGACAGGTGCAAGGAAGAGGTCTGCAGCCCCCAGGTACCCCATGTTTTATGTCATTAGGCCACAGGAGGGGATTGGGGATGAGGACCCTAAGTCCTCCCTGTCCACATGGAGTGTACCTTGGCTGGGAGAGAGATGCGAAAAGACACCATAGCCCACAGACATGGAATAGGCCACAAAAATATCACGTGATGACTGAGGAGGCTTGGAGCATTTTCTAAGACCTTTTGAGATTCTCAAACATTTGTTCTAACTATACAAGCAACTAACACATTGGAAGTTTTGTTATGACCCCCATTGTAATATATGCTTACTATAGAAAAATGGAAAGCACAAGCAATAAAAGACAGCCCAAAGCAGTTCTCTCCTACTTAATATTCAGAGATAACAATTTTCAAACCATAGTTTGATTACTATTTTTTTTTCTACAGTAAGTAAGGGTTAAACCCCAGGGCCTTCACATTTAGCTATAGCCCAGTCCTTTTATTATTTTTTATTTTTAGACAAGGTCTCATTAAATCTCTAAGTTCTCCAAGCAAGGATGGAAATTAGGGTCCTCCTGCTTTAGCCTCCCAGAATGTGGGGATTACAGGCATACAACCCAACATCCAGCTTTTAATGTAGCTGGGTGCTCTGGTAGTGGTTGCCCGTGTATTTATGACTATTACCTCTTCCTCATGGATCACTCCCTTTTCAAGGATGTAGTGACCTTCTTTGTCTCTCTTAATCAGTCTTGGCTTGAAATTCACTTCATCTGCAAGATAGACTAGCTACCCTTTCCTTTTTCTGGGCTCCTGTCACATGAGTATTGTTTTCCATCCTTTGACTTTCAGTCTATGACTTTCTTTTCAAATTAAACGTGTTTCTTGTATGCAGCATATTGTTGAATTTTGCCTCCTGATTCATTCTGCCAGTCTGTGTCTTTTGATTGGTGAATTGAGACCATTAGCATTGATGGTTATAGCCGATATATATTGACCTATCCATGTCATGTTATTTTTCTATTGTTGGCTCCCTTTGCTGTCTAATTGTTTGCCTTCCCTGGTAGATTCTTTCTGTTGGAGTTCATGGAGTTGTAGTCCTTGTTATCTCTTTCTAGAATGTCCTTTGAAACATTTTGGAGTACTGGTTTTATAGTCATAAGAACACTCAGGTGTTCTTTGTCATGGAACGATCTTATTTCTTCATCAGTTTTGAAAGATAGTTTTGTAGGCTACATAAATCTGGGTTGGAGGTTGTTTTCTTTTAAAGCTTGAAATAGTTCACTCTAAGCTCTCCTCGACTTGAGAATTTATTTTAAGAAGTTAGCCGTAATTCTGATGGGCTTTCCTTTATTGGTGATTTATTTCTTTTCTCTAACAGCTTTTAATATTTTAATTTCTGGAATCTTGATTATGATTTGCCTGGCTGTAGATTTTTTTTTTTTGGATCACAGTTAATTGGCGTTCTATATGCCTCACTTATCTAGATGTCAAATTCTTTTCCCCTACCACTGAAGTTTTCTGCCATGACATCTGTGAACAGTTTTTTAAAATATCGTTTGTGCTATTTTCACTTTTTAACTGACTCAAACCAATCTTAAATTCTTTGCATCATCCAGCAGCTGCTGGATTGATTTCTCATGGATCTTTTCTATTTTTAAGAAATCTTTCTTTGCCTGATCACTGACCGTAAACATGTCTTCTATATCTTGAGATTCTGTCCTTATACTACTTCTACTGTAGATACTTTCAATGGAATTTTTCTTCTCCTGGGTATCTGCTTCAGTCTGTCTTATGGATTCCATTTCTTTCCTATGCTGAGCATTCATGACTTCCATCATTTTCTTAAGATCCTTTATTTTTTTTTTTTATCTGTATCTGCTCTAAGGTCACTAAACATTGTTTTCATTTGGGATACCATTTCTGCAACTGTCTGAGAAATTATTTCTGATTTGATTTTTTTCTAGACCCTCATTCAATTGCTTTGTTGTTACCACTTCAAGGAGACCACATGGGGGGCTTTCAGATTGTCCCACCTCATTGCTCCCTGGGTTTCCCTTTGGTGAACTGGATCTCTGCGTTGTATCTTGTTTAAATATTTTCTCATTTTCTTTTCTTTTTTTAGTTTAATTCCTGGATTCATGCTTGTAAATTGCCTATAATGAACTATTTTATTGCTAGTATTTAGAACCCATAGGAAATGACTATTGCTCCAAGATGTCATTGATTTTTGGGTTTTTGTTCTGTTGCAAGATCCTACCTCTTCAGTTTTGGGGAGATGAGAAGATGCTGCCTGCGTGGCTCAGCCCCTGGTTATTTGGCACTGTGCCACAGTATTTTCTATGACTTAGTAACTCTCAGTCTTGGAATACCAAGGAGAACAGCTGGTGAGAACAATTTTGTCACTTTTGACTAAAGTGGTAACATCAGCAGTAACAGTAGCATCAAGCACAGCCTAGGAAATGATGAACTGAGGTAACCATTTATTTACCATCTTTATCCTTTGAAGTAAATTTGTGGTTATATAATAAAATCTAAAACAAACCAGAAAATTATCTGCAGTATATAAGTCTTAATATATCACTTTTTTTTTTTTTTGGTACTGGGGATCGAACTCATGACCTGTGCTTGCCAGGCAGGCAGTTATGCTTCGGGGCTAAATCCCCTGTGATATGTCACTTTTATTCTCAGGGGTTAAAAATTAAAGGTAGTTAGGGAGAAAATAGAGAAGTAGAAAAAGAGGAAGAGATTAGAAGTAAGGCTGGAGGACAGAAAGGGATCATGCTAAGTTTGGGAAACTGGTCCAGAAGCCTGTAAGGAAAGAAAGAAGGAAGAGATAAAACAAAGAACAGAACAGAGCAACAACCACGACACAGCGAGAAACCACATTCACACTCATGTAAAACCAAGATCCAACAATGAAGGAGAAAGAAACAAAAAATGAAAAGCAAAAACAAAACCACCACCACCACAAAATCACACAAGGGAAAGGAAAAACAAACAAAATAATACTTCACTTCCAGGTTTGTCTCTGTTGTCACTGGTAGACAACATGTGGAGACACAGTAAGATCCAAGCTGATTTATCCCAGCAAGCCAGCAGTAGCCTCATGGCAGGGTAGTGGATAATCTCGGCAAGCCTGTGTCTTCTGCCAGAGACCAGGCTCAGTCAGCCTGCAGCACCTTCCCACCGTCCGTGAGCCTGAGCCCAGCTGGGAGCCACTAGATGGAGCCCGAAACTGCTCTGAGTTCGGAGCTCAGCCAGTCCCTCTGCTAGACAGCTCCTGGCCAATCGCTGTCTCCCTTGGGATGGCAGAGCCCTCAGCATTCACCACCAGCTAGCGCAGTCCTTCATGTCCACTGCTCCCTCCACTGCTGCATCTCTCCATGGAGATCCCTGAGGTTTCCAGCAGTCACCAAGCACCCACGGGTTAGACCTGCTCCTCCTGACTCGGGGAGAAGGCACTGCTGGCGACTTCTTCTTTGTTGAAGTTTCTCTCTTCACTCTCTCTGTGGACTTTGATTCTCACTTCAGATCCTTCCTGGGTCCAGGAGACGCACTTCCCTCCTTGTCTTCCTTGACTTGCTATATGCCAGCGTCTGGATGGCAACTCTCAGAGAGGCTCTTTCTCTTCTGTTTAACACTCTTCCATCTTCCAACACCCAGCTTTTATGTTCAGTTTTATACTGTTTTTGATCATAGTAATTGTAATTTTAAAAAGATTTCAACTTTACTGTGTATCATAAATAAGCAACACTGTAAGTACAAATGAAAGGCTCTGGCTTTAAAACCCAGCAGTGGAGGTACCTGATGAAACCATCCTCTTTGCTGACTGCACTTCCGGTCACTCAGGAACCCGACCCCAAGCAAGGCTAGAAAGTGCTGAGCAGACTGCTATGGCTGTGACTGCATGTGGCTTCACATCTGTGAGAGCAGAGTAGAATGCATGGGCAGGGGAGGCCAACAAAGAAAGCTTGTTTTCCAAACGTGATACTGGCTGACGTTTAGAAAAATATTTTTAAAAATCTTGCTTTGGGAAAAAAAATGGTCCATTAATATTTGTTGTTTTCAAGTTTTAGGCCCCTGGGCAAGTCTCTGGTTCTCTAATAGTCTTAAAGAATCTTTTGTTTCTATTAACACACGTTTTCAGTCCATGAAATTATACTCTTTGTGGGGAGCTGGCACCTGCGCATAACACACTTTTGTCCCTTTTACTTCCCCTGGCTCTCTCCTCCCTCCGTCTCTTGGTCCCCTTCCCATTTGCAAAAGATTCGTCTCTTTGCAGTGCTCTTTCTCATAGCCCAAGTACAGCAATGACAAAGTATGTGTTTATAGCTCTGAGCATGTCAGAAGGCTCACTGTCGGCCCTCCATCAATGTGGCACAAAAGAGCGAGTGGGGGAACAATCCAAGTGTCCACTGGCTGATGGACAGGTGACCCAAGTGTGCTGGAGACTCACAAAGGAATCCCGTGCAGCCTCGGGAAGGGAAGAAATTCTGATGCATACTGCAGCACAAATGTTCCTGGAGATCATCGTGCTAAAATCAGCCAGCTGCAAAAAAGACAGAAGGATCCCACTGACGAGATCCTTTAGTCAAGGCGATAAGGAGAGAGAGTGGAACTGTGGCTGGCAGTGGGCGGGACAGGAAGGGTGGACAGTCACTGTGTAACGGTGTAAAATGGCACAGAGTTTCCCTGTGTAAAATGAAGTGTTCTGGAGGTGGATCACAGAACATGGTGAATGCATTTAACATCCCTGAGGTGCTCACTTAACAATGGCCCCATGGTTCATTTTATGTTATTTGTCCTTCACTGCAGTTGATAGTGTGAATGGAATGGATGGGGGACAAAAGAAATCAGTATTTCTGTTTACTTAGGCTGAGGTCCTTTTTACTTTGTGTTCTCCAAATTCTAAACTCTTGAAAGTAGAAAAGTGGGCTCTGTGTCCCATCTTCTTCCTTTGCAGAAACATTTAAGACTAGGAAAGCTGTTAGAAAAGCCCAAGTTTTCTTAAAGGTATAACATGGTTAGAAGTTCACCTGCAAGGCGTGGGCAGGCACGCCCTTTTGGGTACTAAGAGCAAGTGGAATTTTTTAACTGCGGAGTGTAAATAAGTTGTTTGCTTTGAGAGGGGAACAGAAAAGTGTGGCCTGGGAAGCAACCAATATTTCTATCACCAGATGAATGGATACAGAAAACATGGTGTTTATACACACTGGAGTACCACTCTGCTATAAAGAATTATATATCCGAGTCATTCACAGGAAAATGGACAATCATAGGAAAAGAAGACTATCTTGTTAAGTAAAATAAATCAGACACATAAGTCTAAACATTGCATGTTCTTTCCTTATACAAGAAATCCAGGGTATAAATAAATTGAGGAGCAAAATAAAAGATACATAATAGGGAACAGGGAGGTTGATCTTTTGCAAAAGAAGAGAGGATCGAGAGCTGGAGGGAAGGGAGGCAGTGCTTGAGAGGGGGAAGAAAAAAGAATCAGGATATGTTATGTACCCACAATGAATGCCATCATGGGCTGCAAACATTCTCTAATACAAATAAAAACTGGGAAAGTGCTGAGGTGCCTTGGTTTTATGGTCTCACGAGGAAAGACTTGTTCTCAGACAGCTCGCAGTGATACTGTAAATTGCCTTGACTTTTCTCTGCTTCATTGCACCTACTCTGCTTTGGTGTCCTGGTCACCATCTGGTTGCATCATGATGGCTGTGGCAAAGAGCTATTTATGAAAAATATCTTTTCCGTTAAAACATCTTAGGGGGCTCAGCCCTGTTATTGGAGGTTCTCTGTGGAGGGGCCTTGTGGAAAGTTGTCTGGTTAAGGATTTGCAAGCATGGATTCTAGACACGGACGGCTCGAGGTGTGAGATCTGGCCAGGGTACTCCAGTAGTGTGTTCTTGGTTTTCTGAGGTTGTCAGATAAGGGTATGTCTATGTGACTAGAATCCAATGAAATGCCTCTGAAATGCTTGCTAAGACGCCTGCTTAAGGACAACCCTGGTAAATGCTAATTGCTGTGGTTCCAGTCGCCGCAGTGACCAGTCATTGGCAATTACTGGCTAACTAGCTATAAGCGGGTGACAGTCAGTAAGGAGGTGCTGGAGTCAGAAGTCACTTGCAAGAGCTCCTTCTGCATTTAAGAGTTCAGGAGAACCCCGGTTGCCTGCTGCCGCTGGGCCAGCCTCCCACTCTGAACTTCCAGTGCCCTTCCCCTATGCAATGAAAGCTTGGCTAGATCAGTGTCCTCACTGGTAGTTACCCAATAGGATCAATTAAGCTCACTTGAGAATCCCAGGTCCTGCTGTCTGCCCTGCTCCCATGCTGACCTGGTCACGCAGTGTGGTCTTTCTGACGCTCTCTAGCTGGTCCCCATTCGGGCCTGCACTGAGGACCTCAGGATAGGACAGTGTCCAGCAATACTGCAGCTCAAGTGGGAATCGGCTCCAGGCGCAGGATGAGCTCCCAGCAGCATCTGCTGCATTGACAGTTGTCCCCGGCAGCCCCCCTCCTAAGCATGCAGCCCTGGAGCTCTCATGACTCGGCTTCCCATTTTGTACCAGAGCAGGCTTGGAGGAAAACTACGATACTGAACTTCCAGGAGTGCCTCTCACTCCTTCCCTGTGCCCCCCAAATCAGAAAGGTCTGCTCCCATCTCTGTCCACCAAAGGCCGAGCTCCCTCCGTTTCAACATATTTAAGTCAGTGACAAGGCTGACGTGCTCGTGCAGAGGGAGGTGTTTATTTCGTGGGTGCAGGAAAGCTTCACAAAGCTTTCTTCCAAACCTCACACCGCTCCCTGCTTTGCTCTGCACATGGGGCGCACAGGAGGCTGTGAACATAGACTGCGTACAGGAGCCAGAACCAAGTTACAAACTCTTGCAAGGTTGTTTTCCACACTAATGCTTTGGATTCTGCTCCTTCTAAGGATGAAACGCTCTTAATTTTCTTTTCTCTTACATTTTTAGGTTGGAATTTCATGAACTCTTCTTAAGATAATCTTTCTTAAACAGGGGTGTATGTACATAAGAGGCATAAAAATAATTTTGGAGATGTATGAGGTTTTGATGAGTTTTACCTCCAGCACCACAAACAACTATAAATTTCTTGGCACATAGTATAGTAAGTGCTCAATAAATACTACATAATTTTACTTTTTTTTTTTTTTTGGTACCAGTGCTCAAACTCACGACCTTGTGCTTGCCAAGCAGGCACCTATGCCACCGAGCCAAATCCCCCGCCCCATACTTTTTGTTTTTTTGAGACAGTATTTCATTACGCAGTTCAGGCTAGCCTTGAATTCACTATGTAGCTCAAGCTGGCCATCCTTCTGCCTCAGCCTCCCAAGTGCTGGGATCCAGGCACGCATTACAACCTCAACTCAATATTTTAAATACCCATCTCTGTTTAATTTTATTTTCCATGTTTTATCCCACAGAAGTGAAGACTGCCCCAAAGTACAAGATGCATTCAAAAATGCATTTATATCAAAAAATCCCTGCAGTGTTACAAAAGAAGACTACGAACCCTTAATTCGCTTGGTCGAACAGACAATCCCCTGCAACCAGGTAACCGGGTCAGGTTATTACTCCTGAAACTGGGTAGAAAAGCCATGGGAAGAGGACGCGGGAACATGTTTGGAGTGGGACCAGGGAAGAGAGAAATGCAGGTATTACAACATGAGTGCGGGCGTTAGGGGTAGAGTTACTGGGGCCGCGAAGGAACGGGAGTATCATCAGGGTTTGGGGCCTGTGGGGAGGGCGGTACGGGCGAGCCAGGCGAAGAAGAAAGGAGAAGTGGCCCCAAATCGCGGGGAAGCACACCTAACACCAGCCCCGGGGCGCACGGAGACACAGAGCAGCCTGACTTCAGAAGTGCTTTCCCGGCCCTCAGAGCAGAAGGAAGGGAATAGTGACAGCTTTTGCAGCGCCGCCCTTACAGCGCTAGGTTCTCAGGCTGCGTGGCCACGCCATGGGACAGATGAGCCATTTGTGAACACTCCTGTGTCATCAGTGAGAAAGGAGTTCAGGCAGCTGGCGACTGCCCAAGTGTGGCAGGCTGGAAACATACACAGAACAAGACCTGGAGGCAGAGCGGCTTGGGTTCAGATGCACTGGTTATACAGGAAAAGGCACGTCAGGAAGAGCACCTTCTCTAGAGTCACCCAGGTTCCTGAGTGTCCCCGACTGTTCCTGTGAAGCCCTTAGGCCCATTCACAAAGGCATCACGGCCTCTCTTCCCGTGCCGTGTGAGTTGGAGTCATACACTGCCCTGCACAAAGAGCCTGGCAAATAGTAAGTCTGCCTGAGTGGTGCAGGCTGTTTACTCGCAGGACCTCACTGAGCCTGCCCAGCAGCCTGGGAGTTCCTGCCAGCTCTCAGGTACCAAGGCTGAGGCAGCACAGTACTTTGGTCAAACAACTGAATAGTGGTGGCACTGGGTGACATCCGCAAGGGCCGGGACCTTGGGGCCTGTGCTGTGAGCCACACCCTTTGCCAAGCGTTGATGGACTGATTCAGGAGGCGGCATCATCCAGCGATGCAACTGTCCATGCCTTTGAGGGAGAGGCTGAAAAACATGCTCCTGTTTTTGTTTGTTTGTTTTTTGTGGTGTTAGGGAACATTTAGGAAGGTGGAAAGGATTATGGAGCTTTTTAAGAACCAAAGAGCAAGTCTCCCAGGAAACAGCACATAGGCAAAACTTTGTGCAAATAACTGAACTTTAGGAACATTGGAACTCCCTAATGCCTCCTCCAGAGGTGATTTTATGCCACTTGAATTGTAAGGTTTTGTTGAGTGGCTTTTAGGGTTTCTTGACTACAACCCAGAATACTAAATGTATTTTACATTGTGACCTAGAATGTGCACGTGTGTGCACACACACACATGCGAGCACACGCGCGCACACACACACTCTCTCTCTGTCTTGCTCACTGCTTCTCACAGAACACACTGAGCTCAGAGCAGTCCTTACCCTTGCTGCGTGTGACATACTCTGGCAGCATGGCTGCCTTTTCTGACGGAAGCCGCCTTTGCTCTTCCCCAGAAGCTGTTCTGGAGCAAGGCGAAGGAGTCAGCACATCGCTTCACCAAGATACATAACAAGGTGTTCACGCTGGAGGACACACTGCTGGGCTACATGGCTGACGACCTCACTTGGTGTGGAAACAGCAGCTCTGCTGGTGAGGACCTGGGTGTTCAGGGAAGGAGCCTTGCCAGGGGGTCCCCAAGAGGCCGGGGTGGTGGGAGAGCCCTGGCCGCCACTCTGACACCAGCTGTGCCCAGTGGGAAGCCTGCTCCCTAGTGCACCTCTAGCCTGCTGGGGAGTCCGGGATCACCCTGGCCTGGGTCTCTCCTTCTGAGTGCTTCAGATTCTTAGGATTTTGCTCCATATGTGGGTGTCATTCGGGACCAAAGAATTCACGAAGCCTCCAGATCTACATCCTGTCCCATGGAAGCCACGGCAGCCACAGGGGCCCCTAGTGTGTGGCTTTGCCATGGACTCCGTGTGGCCTTGTCTCACACAGGAAGACCCAGAACACTTCGCTCAAAAAAAAGTTCTCCCTCCACGAAACCCTCCAGAGCCCAACTTTGCTTTTTTCATTCTCTTGTTGCTGGAACAAAATACCTGACCCCCAAAGTTAAAAAGGGAAAGGTTTATTTAGCTCACAGTTTGTGGAGGTTTCAGTTCCATAATCAGCTGGCTCCAAGGCAGGGTGGCATGGCGAAGGGGCAACAGTTCCTGGGGGCAGAATACTGCAAAAGCAACAAGAATAGAAGTGGGGGGAACAAACCTCTTCCTCCCTCCTCTTACACAAGCTGAGGATGTTTACTAAGTGAGGCCCCTCTGCTGAGCCACCTAGTTAAACTTCTGAACTTCTCAAGTTGACAGAAAGTATCAACCATTACAGTAGCGGAGTCTAGCTTCTGATTCACTGTGATCCTCCTGCCTCAGCCTTCTGAGTGCTGGGATTACCAGGCTTGTGCCACTATACTCAGCTCTATATTTTTCATTATTTTCTATGATAAACATGAACCCTGCTTATTTAAAAAAATTCTTGCATATTACAGAAATGTATAAAATAAAAGGAATGTACAGCAAACATGTGCTAATAAAAATAAAAATTTAAAAAAAGCGATCACCTTGAAGCCTACCACTCCTGGCCTCTGTATCACTGCGCAAACAGTAGCTTTTCAACAGTTAGTGATGGAAACTGTTGTGCTATCATTTAAAAGGTGGTAACAATTTATGCTCTCATCCAGACTATATATGGGCTTATTTGCATTACCATGGTAAAGTACCCGTGGCAGGGCATCTACAGAAGAAAAGAGATGGATCCCAGCTCACAGTTAGTTCTAGGGGTGAAATTGAGTGACTGTGCCTGGTCTGGGGCATGTGGCCTCACAGCGTGGTGCACAGTGGTGCACAGCGGTGGGGCTGCCAGCGGAAGGGCTCAGTCACACTGGAGAGGGGAGGGAAGGGAGCCCGAGAAAGCAGACTCGGGTTCCTAGCAACCCTCTCTCACGGGAGCCGGTTCAGTCCCTTGAGCCCCAACTCAGTCTAGAGGGAACTCATCCAGCACAGCAAGAACCACCTCGGTTCAAGGGGCCGTCATCCCTCATGACCCCAGAGGCTCCTTGGAGTTTCACCACTTCCATACAGTTACACTGCGGAGTTAAACCTCAGCGCGGGCCTGGCGGGAAAAGCCACGTTTAAATCGCACAGCTACTTGATAATGCTGAGTTAGGGAGCGGTTCTCAGTTCTGCCCTATTTTCACCTGTTTTTCCTGTTCTTCCCTCTTTGTTCCTCCTCCTCCTCCTCTTCCTCCTTCTTTTTCTTTTCTCTCTCTCGCTCTCTCTGTTTCTGTCTCTGTCTCTCCCACCCTTTCTTTCTTTCTTTCTTTCTTTCTTTCTTTCTTTCTTTCTTTCTTTCTTTCTTTGTTTCTTTCTTTTTTTCTTTTTCTTTCTTTCTTCAGGGAATAGCCTCATTGGCTATTTATTATTTCATTTTATGCCACATAGTTCTGGGACATAATGTTTAGGAATTTTGGATCTTTCTTTCTTTCTCTCTCTTCCTTCCTTCCTTCCATCCTTCCTTCCTTCCTTCCTTCCTTCCTTCCTTCCTTTCTTTTTTTCTTGAGACAGGGTTTCACTATGCAGTTCTGGCTGGCCTTGAACTCACTTTGTAGCCCTGGCTGGCCTCAAACTCACAGTCATCTCCTGCCTCAGCCTCCTGAGCGCTGGGATGACAGGTGTGCACTCTTTTCAAAATTGATTTTAAGTTGAAAGTGAGTGTATTTAAGGTGTGTAGAGTGATGTTTTGATACATATGTACACAGTGAACTGCTTACTGCACTTAAGCTAATAGCAGTTACCTCTTCTTGTAGTCATCATTTTTATGGTGATATTTTTCCTTTTCTTACCTTTTTATAGCCAATCATTCATTTTATAGCCAATTATACCATTTTATAGTCAATCATTTCTTACCATTTTATAGTCAATCAACAGATAACCAGCCTAATCTGTTTGCCCAGTAATTAATCTTTTCTACCCCATTACAGCTGCCTGAGTCCCCTCCTTTCTTGCAAGGACTGTCATAGTATTCTTACTGTTCACTTTTACCTCTTTAGGTCACCCTCCCTCTCCTGACCATAGTGATCTTCTTAAGATGAATATGTGATTGTAAGCACTTCCCTCTGAAATCTAGAAAGTCTCCTTTGCCTGTAGGGTAATTTCTAAATTTCTTGGGCTGGCCACTAACCTCCTTGGGGTGGGGTGCAGAGAGGCATGGTGGAGAAGAATTGTGCATGGTATGGTGGCTGGAACCAGAGCGAGAGTGAGAGAGAGAGACAGAGAGAGAGAGAGATCAATGGGAGAGGGAGGAAAATAGACCTTCCGGGTCCTCCCCAGTCACCCACTTCTTCCCACAAGATTTTACCCAACATTGCGTTTAGCTATAAACTCATCAGTGGGCTAATCCACCAATGAGCGCCTCACCTCCACAGTACAGTCACCCCCTCAGAGCCCTCCCTATGAGTGCCTGAGGCTTTGGGGGAGCATCTATGTCTAAACTGTAACAATACCCTTCAAGGAAGAGACACAGAAGCCATTGTGATGCTCTGTATTTGCCCTTCTTTGAGGGCTGAGCCTGTCTTGCTGGAATCAAGTGTAAGAAGCTCAAAGCCATCTGAGCCCAAGGAGGTGAGGACTTATGAGGCAGGAAGGAAACTCTCCAGAGAGAGCTATGCAGGAGGAGAGAAGCTTTCTTGCCAGTTTTACCTCTGAGTCTTGCTGGACTCAGGGTTAAGGGTAGGGGCTTGTCTCTGTTGGGTGAACTCTTGCTGCCATTTCCAAGAATGATGACTCAAACCTACTGCTGTGTTCCAGCCTGGGATCTGGAGGGAAAGGTAAGGATTTGGAAGAGATTCTGGGCACATTAGTTAAATTGCACTGAGACATGTCCCTTCTCCTGCCTCTGTCTTGGCAATGATACTGTTGGAAAATGGTTCCATTGTGATTGAACATCCAGGGAAGAATGGGGCTTCTGGTAGCTCCTTTGTACTTTAATTATTTTTCTATCAACTATGTCTTTTAGAATTGAACTATGAAAAGTGCCCAAACCAGAAAGATTGTAAGAGTAACAGTAACGCTGTCTCAGCATTCTGGACTGCAATTTCCCAGAAGGTAAGCAACAAGCAGTACAGTTCCAGAGTGGTGAGACATAGACCTTGACTATGGCACCCAGTGAATGGACCACAGGTCGTTTTAGGCATGAAAAGACTGTAAGATTCTTTCCTGAGAAAAAGGTTTGGAAGCACATGCCGGCAGATTTTCACATTCGATACTACAGTGCTTGTGAAAGGTCTATAAGCTCCAGTTGAAAAAATCAAGTATCTTACCTATTACTTTGGCTGTGGCTGCCAGGAAGTTAGGGCAGCTTCAATCCTCTGACCCAGGAATTGATTAGATAATTAATAATGAATAGCATTATTAATCTACATTTATAGATCATTTACTGTGTTCTCAGTTCTGTACATGAATTGAAAACTTTCATCCCCGCAAGAATTCTGTGAAGTAAGTACTATGGGTGTCATGTCTTTCACAGATGGCGCTGTTGTCTGTAAAATAAGCAATCTATTGAATGTGGCCACCTAGATCTGGGAGTTTATTCCCACTTATCTAACTCAGAACCAGAATTTGAGAAAAAAATGCCACCACCTTCACACATTAGCTGTCTTCAGTTGAAACTTCCTGTGCATATTTATTTCTCTTGTAAATTGCTTCTTTGGAAATGATCAATGGAAAACTTCTTTGTAAGTGGATTGGGGCGAAAAGCATGAAAAGATGTGAGAAAGAAATGAAAAGAAGGAAAAGAAGAAAAAAGAAAAAAATACTAATTACAACGCTTTAAATAAAATAGATAACTGAGGAGGTGGGTAGGGCAAGTACACTATTATGTATGTCAATGATTATCATTTAGTCCCTTTGTGCTGCTGTAATAAAATATCTGGGCATGAGTAATATGCAGATTCCTCATAATCTGCAGACAGGGAAGTCCAAGGTCAAGAACCCAGCAGACTGGATGAATAGTGGAGGCTGCTCTCTGATTCCAAGAAGGTGCCCTGCTGCTATGTTCTCACATGGCAGAAGGCATGAGGGTAAAAATGCCTAGGAAGTTCTCTTGAGCTCTTCTATAAGGAGACTAGTCCTGTTAGTATAAGCAGAACACTTACAGCCTAATCACTTCCTAAAGGCCCATCTACTAATGCTACCACATTGGGTCTTAGTTCCAACTTGCAGATTGGGGCAGGTGGAAAGATAAATCACTGCATCATGTTTGATGCATTTCCTGTGTGACAAGCCATGAGACGCCTTCTCTAAGTCATTCCCATTTATTCCTCCCAAATGGCTGTGTAAAAAGGAACAAATCTACACAGTAAAAGTGAAGAAACCTGGAATCTTAGGTTAAATGACTCAGCTAAGGTCAGTGGCTAGTAAATAGCAAAGCTGAAAGAGCCAAACTTTCACCCTCCTGGTTCCAAAGCAGTGCTCTTTGATTTTGTTTTCTGAATCTGCTTATTGGTCTTGTCTTTTAAATGGCAGGTTTAATTTTCCTTAACTCCCTTTTGGTACCAAACTAAACTACCTCAGGGGATTCAGGAAAAGGTGAGAAAAGCAGATAGCCTGGTAGTTGAAACTTGGGTAGATTCAACTGAGTGTGGTGGTGTAAGATTGTAATCTCAGCACTTTGGGAGGCTGAGACAGGAGGATTACAGGTGTGAGCCCAACCTGGGCAATTTAGGACTTAGAAAGACCCTGTCTAAAAAATAAGAAAAAAAATATTTTTAAAAACTGGGGATGTAGGTCGATGCAAATTCCCTGAGTTTAATTCCCAGTATGACAAATAACAACAACCTCTTGCTCAAAAACAAAACAAAACAAAACAAAACAAAAAAACCCTTGCTCACATTTCTTTGCCTCCCACTCACCGCAGCCTCAGCCTACACTTGCTGAAAGTGTGTTCTTCCTTTGGGATGTGGCTTTTGTGCCTTCCAAGATTTTTGCTTACTCTTTCCTAGTCTCTACCATAGGTTCTCTGACTTCTTGCTTCCTCTTGCTACTCTCTTTCCTCCCTCTTTTCATTCCTTGGATTTTTATTGATCAGTCAATCCATGCCATATACTAGGGACAAGCCGCTCAGGGCTGTGGAGGTGACCAGGAAAACCAGGCTCTCAGTTCACATGAAACTGTTAGTACTGGTGGCCAAAATGCATTAGTTTATCATTACAATGCCATACAGTTCGTAATGTGAAGGAGACGTGGGAGGTTGTTAGGATTCAGAGAAGGTAGCCCCAGTAGTACCAAAACTCCATGCAGAGGGTTCAGGTTTCCCACCTGGCAATATGGCACACAGATGTAAAAGACAAAGATGAATTGCTCTGGGATGTCCAATGTTCTCTCTGGAACAAAGGCCACAACATCAAAAGCTCATTGCTTTTATTGGTATCAGTCAGGGAGGTGGGTGGGGGTTGAGGCAGAGGGCTAGGGAAGAGAAACTTTGCAGGCATTGGTTATAATGAGAAATAGCAATTTTGTACCAGGCACAATGAACTCCAATTAGCAATGTGACAGATAGGAAGGTGTAATTCTTTTTTGAGTCCCATGACCTCAGCTGAGATGTCATCTCATGTCTTAGGCCTAGAATCTCAGAGGCTTTTGCTGGAGCCCCCATTCCAGTTTTCAGCAGGGTGCACAATTCTCACCCATGTGCTGTAATGAGACACATTGGCTTCTCAACCAGACTTAATCACATTCTTTTAGCCAATTAAGGGAACACCTGGTGTAATGTATTCATCTCTGCATATCTCAGTGAGTAGGGCTGAAGGAGAGATCAGGGAAAGGTGGAGGCAAGGGGCTTTGTTTCTCAGGAGAGTGCAGCTGGGCATCTCCCACACAGCAGTCCTTGTATGTCTCCTGCAGGAAATGATAGATGGTTTTTCCTTGTTCATTTTGTTTCTTCCAGTGCTTAGCAAAGATTTCAGCTAAATGTCGCATGAAGAAAAAAAATTCCTTGCTCATTCATTCATTCATTCATTCTCCTTTTCTCTTAGTGCCTGTTCAGGCTTCAAGGTCACCTTCTCTCTCCCAGGTCTCCATTTCCATAATGTTCCCATTTCCTTATGTTAAGTTGTCCATTTTGTATGTGCTAAATTAAATTCAGTGTCTGCTGTGCATGGTGCTAGGAACGCACCTTCGTTTTCCTCCTTTAAAGACATTCCTTCTCATCCCTTGGACTTCCTTCTCTGAATGTAGCCACCTGTGAACAATGCCACTGAACTTCATTGTTGGAACACTTATAATTGGAGCAACTGCTTCCGGGAATCTGATGTTCTGAAGCATATTTGCTCCAGTGCTTTGGAACACATCTCTTTAGACCAGGCATTCCTGAGCCAATTCCACAGGGGACGTTCCTTCCTAGACCAGGTAATCCTAAGCATCACTGGAGAGGCAACTTCTGGGGAAAGGTGATTAAGATAACTTACTGAGGAATGGTGAGCATTTCTTTCTTTTAAGTTTGCAGAGTCTGCCTGTGGTGTGACCTACGTGATGCTCAACGGGTCCTTACCAGAACCATTCACTAGAGACAGGTACTTATTTCTTTTAATCCCTGTTTGCAAGTGTTTTGATAGTTCCTTGTTTGGTACTTCATCCCTAGAGAAAATATATACTTTTCATATTGCACATCAATAATAAATATATGGGCTAAAAAGGCAAAAAAAAATTGTTTACTCTGAAAAAAGTTGTCTTTCTGGGTCAATGCTTTTATGTTTTCTCCTTTATCTAAAATCCTCTAATCTTCCTAATGGCTGTGACACTGTGTCCAGGCATTGCTCCTGGTTTCTGTACTAGTTAGGGCTCTCAGAGGAACAATAAATATACAGTACATGTGTAATTATACCAAGGATTTATCAGATAGGCTTACAGTCTCAAGAGGTGAAGAGTCCCAGTGGTCATCAGTGGTGGAAACTCCAGAATGGCTGTCCATGTGCTGCAGAGCCAGAGGAGCCAGTGAAGGTCTGGACGCTCACTGCAGAGTTAGTGGTGTGTGTCTGTGTTTGAAAACTGCAAGCTCTATGTTGGAAGGCTGAAGAATGTGGGCTGAAAGCTTGGAAGAAGGGGACAACAATATCTGGAGGGGACAGCGAAGACTGGAGCTCTTCCAGAGGAAAAGGGGAGACTTGGTTCCTTTTTTTTATTCCACCCAGGCTACAAGCCTCCTGGCTGGTGCCACCCTCATCAGGAGCCAGCTTCCCCTCCTCCGTTTGTGGTCTGCACGTCATCCAGCCATAGATACTCCCGAGCCTTTCCTAACCTGCTAGGTGGGTCCTGCTCAGGTCAAGTTGGCACATTACAATTAACGGTCACAACTGCAGACTTGGTGTAATTTTCTCAGCTTTCTCTTTTATTACACTGACACATCCATCCTCCACCTGTGTTCATGCTGTTCTCCCGACCTCTCCCACCATTCTTTTTTCTTTATTTTTTTATTTAAAGGAAAAAAAAACAGGAAAAGGGTAGAAATAATGCAGAATTAAAAAAAAGATAAAAAGTAAGAAATCATTAGTTGATAAATTACATATTGTCCTCTTAGAAATAGTTGCTCAAGTTACAAAATTAAAGCATACAAAGTAGACATTCAGTGAGACTGTAAACAGCTACACATGCATGAGTCTCTAGAAGTATTTCTATCCTTTCTGTATTAGAGGGGAAAACAAAATGTAGCAAGACAAAACAAAACAAATTCCTATAAAAAACATGGAACCAAAAAGTCATATAAAACCACAGTATAAGGTGATCTAATGGTTACTGTGTTGTCTCTTATTATCTTCAATAGAATTGTCTATATCATCAGGCATAATTGGATATGGCATTATAATTGAATATAGCAGTACATAACAATGTTAATTAAAAACAAAACATTTTAGGCAATGTAAAACTTTAAAAGCAGGTAATAATCAAACCAGAGTGGGTTCCTAGTAAATTTTGTCATCTTCAGTGTAGTTGCCTATATTCTCAGACTGGATACTATCAATCATAACAACTTTGAATAAAATCTGTCAATACAAAACAGCAATCTAACAAACCATATTGAATTGAGATCAGTCATGGTAAAACAGCGTAAATTATATAGGACTTCAAATTAAGTTAATAGGAAATTAAGGATGATTACCATACTATATCCTGCTATTTTTGGGATAACTGTCTGTGCCCTCAAATCTAGTACAAGCAGACAAACCGGAACAGAATATAATCTATCTAAGCAGAGTGGTGTGAGTAATGTGGGTTTTAAATCCTGGTACACTATTGACAATATCCTCTGCCTTCTTTTTTTAGACTATTCTTCCCCTTTCACTCCCACAGGGTGCTGGGCATTTTGGGTCCCACCAACTCCCTCAGTGGGCAACCTGCTTTTTACCTAAGTGGCTCCAAACCTTCTCACTCCTGAACTTGATCTCACATCCTTTATCTACAAAAGCCTCAAGGTTTTCCTTCATTATATCTGAGTAGTTCTCTACTGCACGTAAGTATCCTGTCTTTCCAACCTATCTGCAGGTGGTGGTTGAGTTGCCCCTATTTCTCTCTGGCTCCTTGTCACATAGAGCATTGTTTTCTCATATTTGACTTTTGGTCTATAAACCTTCTCTCAGGTTGATTATATTTACTACACAGAGCATCTCAATGGACCCTACCTCCTGATCTACTCTGTCTGTATTTTTTTTTTTTTTAGTGTATCAAGGCCATCTATGTTAGAGATTATAGCCAATCTTCTCTGCCTCATTTCTGCTATGCTATTTTTCTGCCTTTGTCTAGTTTTCTCCTTCATTCTACTTCCTGCCCCATTTATTGAGGCCTTTCTGCCACTGTTCCTGAAATCCTGGTATTTCTCTCTCTCTCTCTCTCTCTCTCTCTCTCTCTCTCTCTCTCATGTCCTTCAGTATTCTCTGTAGGGTTGGATTGGTGGTCACAAACTCCCCCAGTTCCTCTTTGTCATGGAAGCATCTTGTTTCTCCATTAATTTCTAGTGACAGTTTTTCAGGGTACATCATTCTGGGCTGGAGGTTATTTTCTTTCAGGGCTTGGAAGATTTTGCTCCAAGCTTTTCTTGATCTGATGGTCTGTGTCGAGAAGTCAGCCGTGATTCTGATGGGCTTACCTTTATAGGTAATCTGTTTCTTTTCTCTGACAGCTTTTAATATTGTTTTTATACTGAATTTCTGGTATCTTGATTATTATATGTCTGGGTGTAGATCTGTTTTCGTTGTAGGTAGCTGGAGTTCTGTATGCCTCACATAACCGAATGTCATTTTCTTTTCCCATATTTGGGAAGTTTTCCTTAATTATTTCCATGAATAGCCTTTGTAATTCACCTGTGTATTCCTGCTGCTTCACTCATGTTTCTTATTCTTAAATCATAGATTCTTTTGTCGTCTTCTAGCCTTTGTATTGTTACTGCCTGTTTCCTTATTATTTTTAAGAGATCTTTCCTTTCATGATCACACATTGCAAACTTGTCTTCAAGTTTTGATAGTCTATCCTTAGTTTCTTTTAGCTAGTTTTGCCAGTTTTCAATTTTTTAATTTCCTGGTAGTCTCTTTGAATCTGCTTCATGTATTCTAGATTTTCTTTATAGGCTTTATCGAAGGTTTCTCTCCTTTTTTGTGTTCCTCCCTTCTTCCATCCATGTCTTCCTGAGAGATCCTTAGCATTTCTTTTATTAATCTACTCATATCTTGCTTTACCTGATTTAATATTTCAGTTTTGAGCTCATCTACAAGGTCCCGAAGCTATCTCCTGATGTCTATTGAAGTCGTGTCTCATGTTGGATGTTTGCTGCCTTAGTTTTTCCCTCTCCTGGATCAGTGTTCTCAGGGTTTTGGGCTAGGGACTTTTTTTGTTTCTTTTTCTTGTCAGTCATGTTTTTGGTTTCTTCCCTACAGGTATATAGTGGAGCAGCCCCTTTCCCTGTTGGTTATGGTTCTTCTGAAGCACCCTGGGGAGGGATTTCTGCCCTCTCCTGTTTGCTTTGGGTCACTGAGGTGTAGGCAGGGGCTGCCTATGCTGGTCCCTCCCACCTGGGCGGTCAACCTTTGGGGGGCCTTCACTGGGATAGTGTGTGCTACCTGGCGGGAATTAGTTTGGGACGGCTTATTGGGTCCCAGCCAGGGGCATGACCCAAGCCAAGGGGATCCTACCAATCTGCTCTGGGAAGGGAGCAACCAACTGAAGTCACTGTCATTCCTAGTTTGGGCTCCTCCTGCCTGATTCCAACATGTCGTCCAGTTGGTTGCGCCCTTCCTGTGTGTGGGGGGGTCCTTATTCCCAGCACTCACTGTGGAGCCCCTCACTGGCTCTGTTCTCCCTTGGGCTCGCCTACCCCCATCTTTAGCGTGACCGGCCAGTCACAGCGGTGTGATTTGGCGTGCTCCAGGGGTCATGGCTGCGGGGGTCCTGAGTTCGGGCTGCTCTGGCCGGTGGTGGCTCCGGCGGGCGGGGGCTCCAGTGGGTCATGGCCCTGGTGGGTCACAGCTCTGTGAGTCGTGAGTTCGGGCCACTCTGGCCAGTCGTGGTGGTGGCGTGAATTCAGGTGGCTGCAGAGTGCTGTGGCTGCAAATCTCAGCTTCTGCAGTGGTAGCTCCGGGACTGCATGTTTGACCAGCTCTTTTGCCTTTAGTTTCTTCCTGAGTCAAGAGTATCCATCTCCCTCTGTCCAGATCTCTCCATGACATTTTATTCTGACATGAGTTGTCTCTGTCAGAGGCTGGGTATCTTGCTGCTTATCGATTCGCCATCTTGAACCGAATCCTCTCCCACCGTTCTTACCATCCATGAATAACTGTCCTGTTCCCTCTATCTTCCAGGAAGAGTATCCCAATTCTGCAGTAAAACTGGGAACATCAGAAACTATGCTAGGCTCTTCACGTTCTTCATCTTTGTGCAGGTATTTCAGCAAAGTCTGGAATCCCAGTTCTTAGGAGGCTGAGGCAGGAGGATTTCAATTCCAGCCTGGGCTACTTAGTGACTTAGAGAGAACCTGTCTCAAAAAAAGGAAAAAAGAAAGAAGAGGAAAGGGCTGGGAGTGGTTCAGTGTGAAGGTCCTAGATTCAAATTCCAGTACTGAAAAAAAAGATTTCAGACATCTTTACCTAGGATCTGTATCGCTTTAGACAGGTGCTGACTCTGAACCCCAGCATGAGAACCAGAAGAGGCAATGGTGATACTGAGATAATGTTAGTTAGTGCAAAGTGCTGAGCTCTGCCTGACAAAGACTCCACCAGTGAGGGTCAGCGATTCGCCCCTCATTTAATCCTCGTCATGGAGCCAGCTGCTCTCTTGCCTTCCTTCTCTGACCTCCTCCTCTGTTTACCGTGTTTATCACATTGACTGCCTGTTGACCTTTTTCTCTAACTTTTTCCTGATAGGGTTGATTGGCTGAGAGATGGGAGCATATGTGGATTTGTCCTGGGCCCTGTAGGCGCCCTCTCTCTGTGGATTTAATACTTAATTCACAAAGAAATGTTTGCCCTTGTGCCATCTTCTTCTGACCTTTGTCTTCTGTGGGCTTTTGAGAGAAAGCCTTAGCATTCAAGGATTTTATACTCAGATATTAGGATCTACATTCTTGAGAGAGGAGGGACACAGCTGTCAGAAACAAGTGGGAGTTTAGAAATGAGGTCAGAGAAGATCATGGGCTTCTCGGAGTTTGCTGAGTGTGGGAATCACCTGGGGGCAGTTCAGGCCCCAACTAACTCAGCAGGCAGTGAAGGGCTGAGGCTTCATGTTTCTAACTACCTTGCTGGCAATCTTCATATCCTGATCTGTGAATTCCTCTGAGTATTAATCAGCTTTTTGTTGCTGTGACCAAATACCTGAGAAAATCAACTTAAATGAAAGAAAGGTTCATATTAGCTCATAGTCCCAAAGGTTTCCTTCCGTGGTGGGCTGGCTCCAAGGCAGAGGCATCATGGTGGGAGAACGATGCAGAGGAAAGCAGCTCAACCCACGGCAGTCAGGAAAGAGAGTGAGATAGAGAGCGAGAAAGCTGGAGAAGAATTGGCCAAGAATCTGATACAGCCCCAAGCTCGCAGTCCCATGACTCACCCATACACACCCAGAAGTGTGTCTTACAGATCCCCAAGGCATCGATCACACCAGTCAAGTCAAGTTGACAATCAAGATGAACCATCACAAGTAGCAAGTATTTTAAAAACTCAATGTGCAGATCAAAATCTTATCTTGAAAATATTTAATTCAGGATTGCGTTGAAAGGGAAAAGGTGACAGTCTAAGGTAAATGGGTCGATTCCAAAGGGTAGGTCTTACCAATAGTGTGACCAGCCTCACCTGCTGGTCTTTGACAGAGCAGGTATAGTTGCCCCTAAACTAAACTTTGGAGTTGAAAATACTCTTCGTCTCTTCTATTTTAGCACTTTTGGAAGCGTGGAAGTTTCTCATTTGGATCCAGGGGAAGTCCAAATGTTAAAGGCCTGGGTGATTCATGGCATCGGAAAAAGCAGGTAAATCTTATTCCTGTGGACCCAGGAAACATTTTTAGGTGTTAGCCCACAAAACAATGCACACTCAGAAGACACTAGGAACAGATTCAAAAAACAGACTCCGGGTCAGGAGATGAATGGTGCTTTACATTGAGCTCACCCCAGGAACCTCTAAATTTTATCTCCACCACGGGCATCTAACTGGCTCACACCTTCACCTCCCTGCTCACCCCAAAGCTCTTCAGAGTGGGCTTCTGCTCCATCTTTCATCCCAGGGCTTTGCCTAGGGCCTCCTCTGATGAAGAATCTAAGTAACCCTGGGACACATTTGTGACATATTGCTATTTTGACATCTTCTTTCTTCCCCAGGGACTCATGTTCAAGTTCTTCCCTTGAAGAGCTGAAGTCAATTGTGACTGCACGGAGTATTAAATTTGACTGCGAGGATATCACAGGTAATTGCTTTCTTGGTGAAGAAACCGCTATCTTGCCCTCTGTACACATCTCACCTTTTCCTGATCTCCTCTGAGCTGGACTCCCTCTTGGGCCTTGATGGTGGTCTCTTTCACTCCGCCAAGCCTGGCTCAGAAGGTTTTCCTAGCCAGGGGACTTCACTTGGCCACCTTTTCTCCGTCATGCTCTTCCCCTACTGCCAGCACCCAGCAGTGACCTGCTCCTGAATCCAACCTGTCTGTCTGTCTGTCTGTCTCTCTTTTTCTTTCTTTCTTCCATACTATATATTGAACCCAGCCCTCCATTCATTTTTAAGTTCTTCTGGCCGAGAATATAGGTGGGGATGCACGGCTAGAAGCATCTTCGGAGCTTCCCATGTATAGTGACTTAGAACAAAACTAATATATGGAGAAAAATTTTTCAAAGAATGTGGAAGCAGAACTGCTAGAGTATCTTTTCTGTCTCTCACACCATCAACTGTATCACTAAGGCAGAAGGACAGATGCAAGGGTCTCTCACTAGTGGCTCTTGTTTAACAATTTCTCCAACACTCAGCCGGCTGCTGCCCGGAAACTGCCAGCACATCACATTCACAAGCTGCAGCCATTATATGGGAAAGCAGAATGAGCCAGGGAGCACCTGAGAGGAGGCTGTCCTGTGAGTCACTCCGAGATGTTTTCAGGAGGACACAGAGCACTGGGAGCTGGCAGAAGGGTCTTACTCAGTCAGTCTTCTTTTTCCTGTATTAAACATTTCCCACTTCTCATTAATGGCCAGAAACCTTTACATTAACCCTCCAACAGCCTTCACGGATGCTCAGGTGAGCTCGTGCGCTCTCTTCCTGGGAAGAGCACACAGGCACAGGGGCTTGGACAGACAGTGGCTCCTTCACAAGCTGACACTTTGCATTCGGAGCTCAGAACTTGTGGCCTTAAATGTGAGGAATCCGTTAAAATCACTGCTTGTTTTCTCCGCCTAAGAAGACTGGTGTATTTGACGTGACTCTTTGTGCCTCTGTGGTGACGTCAAGCGATGATCCATAGGGCCCCTTGTTGTGAGTTGTGCTGCTTTGGGGGACAGGCATCTGTTTCTAGGGGAGCCCAAAGTGAATGGTACAGACGTGTACATAGATTGTAGTCTGGTAATTTCAATCTCTCTATCCCAAATCTCCACCCGACATGTACCTTTCTATTTCAGCAACCTTTCGTCTAGCTGCCTATTAAACAAACAGAAGCATAATTACATTTACATAGATTAAATTTCCTAGTGATGCTGATGCTACTGCCCCTTAAGGACTCCTATTACCCAGAGAAAACACTACTGACATTTGACCTTGTGTCCTTTAGGAATTTTCCTTTCTATCCTTACACACATTCCCAATAAAATACATACAAATTTTATCAATATAAGTTTTAAATGGGGAATGAATAGCAGTAACAGTTGGGGGGGTTCCTCATAAAAAACAGCAAACATCAGCATGTTGGTGTCTGCTAGTGGCACCCAAAACAGCGACAAAAAAAAGGCACCCAAAACAGCGACAAAATATCCTGCTTAAGGAGTGCACTAATTGTTCTTTTACTTTAAAATATACTCTGGATCTGTCCCTCAAAATATTACCCAGCATATGAGAGGTGCATCCATTTTCTTAGACTATTGGATGTGAATGTTTACATATTCATAGAGAGAGATCATCTTAATATAATGGCTGCTTCTTTTCTGTAATGAAATTCCCAATAAATCAGAAACTATAATCACAGTCATATTGTCTTGATTTAATGTAAGGCAAAAATAGCTTCAAAAGTCCTAAGTGGCCAGAGAGGCTCCTTCTCCTTGGGAGGAGGGTTCCTTAAGGAGGCGACTCTCTCTGCCTGGAGTGGAGTCGTGTGGGGAGTCCCAGGTGACCCTACTGGTGGGATGGTGAGACTCTGCACTTGCAGCCATGCAGCCACCCTTCAAGACAGCTGGCTTCAGCTGAGCCCGAGCTGGCCCATCCCAAGGGCAGGTGCCGACACTTCTCCCTCCAGGACCACTGCTCCCAAGGTTCTGTTCTTCCTCACACGGGGCCAAGTGAGCTTTAACTGCAGTGTAATGAACACTTCCCCTGCTACCCGTCCACCCTAGCCAAGCAGCAGCCACTCTGCTTCTTGGACTCTGTGGCTTTTCGTATTGTGTCCATGGAAAGGATACTCTTTTACCTGGTGGGTATTTATCTCAAGTTTGTTCTATGCACAAAAAGTCAGGTAGACCAGCATGGTGATACATGCCTATGAACCCACGCCCTGGGAAGATGAGGTGGGATTGCAAGTTGTGTGACTAAGTCATCTAGCCTGGGTGACTTAGTGACACTCTGTTTCAAAATAGAACAGGAGAGGAAAGGAGAGGAATGGGATGGGATGGGATGGGATGGGATGGGATGGAGTGGAGTGGGATGGAATGGAATGGAATGGAATGGAATGGAATGGAATAGAAAAATAGGCATGCAATATAGCTTAGTGCAAAGTCCTTGCATTCAGCCTTTAGTAAAGCAAAAGCAAAACCTAATCAAACCAAACCAAACTAAACTAAGCCAAATCAAGCCAAATAACAACCCCCCCATAGAGCAAAACAAAACAAAAAACCATGGTCCTCTGCCAATGGCTTCCAAGAGCCTCCTGCAGGGTCCATCACACTCTGCTGCCTCTTGCCCTCTGCCCCAACAATTCTTCCAGAAGTTTCTGAAAAGGAGAAAGCAAGTCACCACCAGAGACTGTGGGTGTCCTAGGTTCCAGTGACTCCTTCTTCTGGCTCTCAGTCATCGGCTGACATTGCCGACATTGGTTTGTGACTCACTGGAGCCAGACAGCCACCCTCACCCCCAGCTGTTACCATTCAACACTCTGTCTTTGTGCTCATTTCTATGGCTTTGCTAATGAAACAAAATTAGGCCACACTTTCTTTTTGTTTTCAATACATCTAACTTTAAAAAATATTTTTATTTTATTGTAATGCATGTGGATATTAGTAAAGAGAATATAAAAAATTTCTATAAAAAATAAAACAAAATTTCATGACAAAATAATTGAAGAATAACAATGGCTAATATACCATGTATTATGTTCTTAAAAGAATAACCAAATTATTACTCAGAGTATTAGTTAGACAAAACAAAGACTCTCTCTTACAAAGAAGAAACAAATAAAAGGACAAAAGTTTCTTTTCAATGAACAAAAGAAACCAGCAGTATAAATGAAAAAAATAGCATTTATTTTTAGAACAGTAGCATTTATTTTTAAAACAGACTAGATAATTTAGGGAATCATCTGTTCTCTTTACTTTCTAATTTATCTATCTTCTATTTTTTCTATGGATGAGAACCAAATCAAATTTCCCATGAAGTCAACATTGAACCTAACCCCTGAATTTGATTCAGTTGTCATCCCACTCAGTTTGGGGCCAGAGTCTTGGAAAGAATCAAGTTTGTGAACTGAGGTGCTAATATACACAGAGTCTGCTAAAAAATGTATACATCAGGGAAAAGAAAAACTTGTATAAATATTTTAATATTAAATTTATTGAGACATCGTGAGACTAATACAAGTCACCCTTGACCTCTACAGTTGAATAGAGGTGGCTCACAGTGGTGATTAATTTTGTGAACCACTGAAGTGCTGCACAGTTTTTGGGAGACTTTGTATATGGGTAAATAGTTTCTCATGTCAGAGAAACAATACAATATTTAAGCTTGTGTGTCTGACTTCACTTAACATTCTGTTTTCAAGTTGCATCCTTTTGCCTAAAAATGCTTCAAATTTATCTTTCTTTATGGCAGAGTAGTACTGTATTGTGTGTCAGTACCACATTTTCTTTATCCATTCATCTAGTGACAGGCATACATACCGTTTCCAAGAACTAGCTACTATCAAGCATGCTGCCAGAAGCATGGGTATTTTTGCAGCACAATGACAAACTTTTGGGGAAGATATCTAGAAGGGGACACCTGGATCAAGTGGAATTGCTATTTTTAATTTTTTGAGGAATCTTCACACTGATTTCCTATAACAGTTTCCACTCCCACCAACAGTGTACAAGACTGTTTTTCCTCACTTCCTTGCCAGCCTTGGTTATAACTTGATGTTTTGGTGATAGCCATTTTTTTCTGGGGTAAAATGGTATCTCATTGTAGTTTTAATTTGCATTTCTCTAATGGCCAGTGATGTCGAACATTTTTTGTCATGTATTTTTTGGTCATTTGTACTTCTTCTGACAGATATCTGTTCATTTCAGTTGCCCAATTTTTGATTGCGTCTTTTATTTTGCGGGGGGAGGTCTAGTTTTTTTAAAAGTTCTTTATGTATTCTTAATAATTAAAATCCTAAAATCTAAATGAATCAAAGATCTAAGTGTTAAAGCAGAAACAATCTGCTGAGAGATAAAATAGATAAAACTCTTGAAAACATGGGCATAGGCAAGGTCTTCCTGAACAGAATCCCAATGGCACAAGAAATAATCCCAAGAATTAACCGATAGTATCACATCAAATTAAAAAGCTTCTGTACCACCACAAACAAAGTGAGGAGCCAACCTACAAGTGGAAAAAATGTCAGTCAGCATTTATCAGTCAATCACTGGCGTAGTAAGCAGAGGCAGGTATGTGAATGCTTGCGGGTCTTCGTACTTTTGTTGCTAAGGAAAGGGTTTCGCTCATTGGCGAGTAGAACCATAAACGTGTTGTTCCACTTCTTGGTCTCTTCTTTTTCCTCCCCTCTTCTAGGCCTGCCAAGCTCATTATATTCGTGAAAGTCCTAATCATCCGTCTTGTGAATTTAAGATCTGAGCCACAGCGCCTTGTGGTACACAAGACTCAACAACACCCCGGTGGAGAGCTGCCAGTTTGGGGGAGAGTTCTCAGTCAGAAAGTCCACAGCAGATATGGAAGCTTTGCCCTTCACAGTAACGTCATCAGCATAGCTTTTTCTTATGTTCTGCTAGTATTTAACAAAAAAAAATTGTACAAAATTAGAATGAAAATTTTTATATTGCTATTTTTTTAACTTTCATGTTTTACTTTTATGTTGTTTATATATTGGTAACTTCTTTTTGGCGGTGCTAGGTAGTAAACAAGGGTCTCATGCATGCCAGTGCTATGCCACTCAGCTACACCCCAGTTCAGCTGGGAACATCCTTTCTGTTGAAAAATGACCACACCAAACCTCTCTTATTAGCACAAGAAGATGAAGAAAATAAAATGCTCAAACTTTTCAGAAGACAGTAGAATCTAAACAAATAACTTCATCTCATGATCCATTTTTGTACCCTTCCTAGGCCTAAAGTCACACTTTTAGTATCATGGGTGGAGTTGGATTTGAACTCAGCTCTGTCCAGCTACAAAATATGTGTAGTCTCTCCTTCTAGGCATAGAATACCAAACTGACAGCATCTTATGTCCTCCAACAAATGTGTGCTGGGTGAAATTAAGCACAATACAATCTAGAATGTGATTTTTCCAGATGGCAACAAAACAAATTAAATTTTTCCTCCAAATGTTGTATGTCTTACATAGAGAGAAAGTTGTTAAAATATATTTGATCTTGATTCTGGCCATTTACATTTTATTCCTCTTTTTTCTTAGATTAGTCTTTCTTGAGATTTATTCGTTTTATCAGTTTTTAAAAGAACTAATATTTAGCTTTGTTGATTTTTTTCTGTGTACTTGGTTTTTGCTCTTTATTTTTAGAAATATAAAAATTTCTTCTAATTTCTCTGAGTGTATTTACTCAGTTTCTTGAGATAGAAGCTCAGGTACTGAATTTTGAGCCTGTTTTTTGCTTTTATACACACTTGTTTGGACTATAAATTTTCTTCTGAGCCCTGCTTTAGCTGCAGCTCTTAGGTTTCAATGTCTTTTTTCACTATCATTCTGTTAGAAGTATTTCCTGATTTCATTGTTATGAAGATGTATGTTGCTGGAGTT
Organism: Hydrochoerus hydrochaeris; assembly: GCA_004027455.1. Taxonomy (NCBI): domain Eukaryota; kingdom Metazoa; phylum Chordata; class Mammalia; order Rodentia; family Hydrochaeridae; genus Hydrochoerus; species Hydrochoerus hydrochaeris. The sequence continues at coordinate 106,898 of PVLA01002617.1, read as the reverse complement.
TTACTATTTTTTTGGAAATAGATGTGTTGAATGAGAATTAATAAATGAAGTCAAGTCTTCCTCTAAGAATTTTCTTGGTTTGTTGAAAATGGTGTAAGTGTGGGGCTCAAATATTTCTGGATTTATATTTTACCACCTCTCTGTGATTTTGAACCAAATACCTAACTTCTCTGGACTTCAGTTTCTTATTCACTCAAAGATTATTAACTTACCCCATTAAAATGTGATGAGAAGTTAAGAAGATGACAAAATCAGCAGCCTCCCAGAGGGACTTGTCTGAATGCCCACACTTGGCCAGCGTGGGCTCCTGTCTGCCCTCCCCCTGGACAGTTTCCTTGAGGAACCCTTGCAGCTCCTGGTATCGCAGTGAGGCAGGGACTCTTCCCCAGCTCCTTGTTCACTTGGTGTAAGGCTAGACACGCAGGTGAGCCTTTGGGTCCTGCTCCAGCTGAGAGTCAGATGTCTGGGTCCCACGTTCCCATGAGTACTACCTGCAGAGGGTCTTCAGAAGCAGGTCTCAGCCAACTCTGGCTGAAAATATATTTTCTGAATACTGTCAGGAGCTTATAGTTCTCCAGGAAGGCCAGGGAACAGTTTGGAAGTCAGCCAGCCAAAGAACTTCACCCCCAGATACTGCTCTGACTGGCCAGGTAGAAACGTTGTTGCTTGCCTCATGGACACTTGGCTGTCCCTCTGTCACTGACCAGAGCCATGGCTATTCCTCAGAATAGAAGCAGCCAACATGGACGGCGGGCAGTGATGGAGCACAACTCCTGGTACTGCCTCCCTTACTGTGCCAGGCTCAACTTCACGATTACACAGATCTCTCTGGTCTGGGGAGAGCCTGATGTAGCAGAAATGCTTGGAGCAGAGCTCGTTTTCTCTGTCTGTGGGTCAGAGTGAGAGTAGTGCCTACCTCTGTGTCATCTTGACAGTAAGAAAGATGATGGGCTGGCTGGGTTCTATCACTGTTAGTTTTTTGAAAGATGTTGGAGTGTACTTTTATCCTAGACGATAATTTCTCAACAGATCAACTTGGCTTGGAAGTGGAGTGGGGGAGGGAATGGTTCCCTGGCTAAGCATCAGCCTCATAAGCTGTGAATCCTCTGGATGATTAAGTGGAAAACTGGGACAGGTATCCTCTTGGGACCTTTCATTAACAGCCACCTGGCCCCAAATCTAAGAATTTAGCATCTGTTATTTTCATTCTTTAGGGCAAACAAGAGCTCCACATCCTCTCTTGGTTTTGCCAATCCAATCCTCTGCTCTCCTGCCCAGAGCCAACTTCCCTGGTGATGGTTCACAGCCTCCAGGACTCCTTTATCCTATTTAATCTATGACTGTTTTGAGCCTTTTAGACAAGAGCCTGACATCTGATTATGGGGTTGTGAGGCTACGGCATATCTTTGGGTTTTTATGGATGTCATGTCAGGGAGGATTATAAGACAGGCTACTGATGTTTAAATCCAACTGTAGAAAGCTATGTTTTTGAGTCATAACATAAGTGTCAATGATTTTCAAGAAAGTCAAGAGAAGCAAGGCTAACTTTCAACTCAATCAAGGAATCTGGGTTTTTTTCATTTTCTGAGTCATTAGAGGTTCTGACCTAAACTCAAACTAGTCATCAAAGACACATAATTTGAGAATCATTTGTTGGGCATGTTGCAAATATAGGGTTGACACTGTAACAGAAGATGCTCCTCCCCCAGCCAGTACACTTCAGTTTGTTAGTTGCCCAGGTGACAGTTCCGGTTACAGTTCGTGTTCGTTTTGTTTCTTAAAAACGGATGGTCGCTGTGATGCATATTGTACGAACCAATCCCCAGTCAACAAGCCATTCTGCCTCTGTACTTCCTGCTTGCTTAGCCCATATAAGCCCTAGACCAACAAAGATCAGAGCCTTGTATTTTAGGAGTGATCCTGATCAGGGCCCATCAACAAATCAGTCTGCTCCAAATCCTAGGTGTTGAGCCACAGCAATACAAAAGGATACTGGTCAGTTCTTCTGTACTTAATTTCATTTATTGGTGGAAGACTTATAGTTGCTTTTAGAGCATAAGAAGGTGAATAAAAGTCCAGCAAAAGAGTGCACAGGTGTTGATGAGTAGGAGAACCAGGTGGATGTGGGTTCGATATAAGAACATGCTGAAAAGTTAAGAATGACAAGCCAGCACTGGGAGGTAGTTCAGTGGTAGAATGCTTGCCCAAGGTAGAAGTATGCACAAGGTCCTGGGTTCAATTTACAGCACCAAGATATATGGAAAGCTTTAAATTAAAAAAAAAATTTACATGTCAAACCAAGGCAAATTCTATTTCTTCAAGTCCAAGGAGATCATTTCATATTCAAATTTCAAAAACTGGGAATATATTAAAATTCATGTTTAATTTTTCTGAAAAGTTAGTACTTATTGATGACATATGTACATATAATTATACTATAATGGAATTTTGTTATTCTAAGTTCTGATGTCCCACTGCTGCCCACTCTTGTCCAGGTCGGGAGAAGCCCAGTGGTGATAAGAGCCCATCATCTTCCCAGGAAAGGGAAGGAAAGCAAAACTACAAAACTGATGTAACTCAGTAAAAGAAAAATACAGTAGGAAGTAATTATTGAGGCCCTAAATCTGTGCCTGGTTCATAGCTCACAAGAATGACTGACTAGCTCATATCCTGCGTCTCCAGGGTGTTGTGTGTCACGGATCAAACTGGTCACTTTTTTGTGGCTCCCTGGCTTGCATACAGCTCACCCTGCGCTCTAAGCTGTCTGAGTAAGATACTCACCTTCCATTCCCCACCTACTCTCCAAAACAGACTTTGATGGATACTTAGACATTTCCTTAATGTCAAAATGAAATGTTAGGCTTGAAAACTTTGCAAATAGTGTAGAATTTCCCTGTCTAGTTATTCTACATTCAAGGCACCTGGTCCAGAAATGTCAAAATACAAGTTCCAAAGACATTAGTTCTGGAGCAACCAGCTCGCCACCCTGGTAAGTGGCTGTAGCCTGGCAAGCCGCGGTCACCCCAGGGTGAGAACCATCAGTGTCTCCTGAGATCTGCGTCATGTTGGAACTTAGGGAGCTGGGAAACCAAGCAGCCAGCTCACTGCCCTAGTAAGTGGCTGTGAGCCTACCTGCACGCGGGATGAGATTCAAACATCCCCCTACCCCTGTTAGCAAATGGGAGCCAGAGATCTAAGCATCTCTTGATAGGTTGACTATATGCAATATAGGAAATAAGGGGGATTTCCTTCTACCATCTCTGAAAGCAAATATGTTTTTATCACTGTTTTACTTTGTTCTGATTAATGGTATTGCTCTATTCAATATTCTGTTTTGATAAGTTCTATAATATTCTGAATTCCCTTTGATTTTACTATACCTGATTGAAAGAACAACTATTGTGATGAAAACAAGATATAATATGGTAGCTATTACTGTTATCCCAGTAACCTGCTGTGAAGTTCTGTACCAATTTCATTACACTATCTCAATTGGCTTTGTTCCATCTTGTTCTGTGGTATTTTACTACTTTAAATAAATAAATAAGTAGATGTAAATAACAACAACAAAACAGATCATTAAGGTACTGAGCAAGCTGAAACATGATGTAACTAAACAGATAATGGAGTTAAAAAGGAAAAGGAGTAAAAGAAAGTGCTCGAAAGGATATAACTGCATGTATGTTTAAGTGTGTAAGATTGATAACCATGTTGCTAAGTTATTGTTGGATCACTGAACAGAACTGTTTGCAGCCTCACTGTCTGAATGTCCACTCTGTATGCTTTAATTTTATGACTTGAACAACTATATCTAAGAAGACAATATGTAATTTGTCAATTACATATTACAATTACAGTAGTGATTTCTTACTTTTTATTTTTTTAATTCTGTATTGTTTCTTCCCTTTTTCTGTTTTGCTTTTTTTTTTCTCTTTAAATAAAATTTAAAAAAAATTAGTTCCCCTGCTTTTCCTTTCTATATCAGCCATTTCTCATTTACTCACATCATGGACCTCTCCAGGGAATGCGTTTTTCATATAGTTTAACCAACATAGGACCTCGAGGAATACAAAAACGATGATAGTAAGAATTGCAACAAAAAGGACACGGGAACAGGTATTTGTTGATCCCTCGGTGCCAGGCCCTGGGCCCATCACTTTTTTTTTTCAGTTTTTGTTTTTTATTAGTCCAAACATAATGCTCATGTTCTTGTGGGAACAGAGACCTGTACATGACACATCTTAATTCCTCTGCTCAACCCCTTGCATTCCACTTCATCGCCCTGCCTTCATCCCTTAGTCCCCTTCACACTTGAGAAAGACCCTCCCCCCCCTTCCCTCTCCTCCTTCACGACTGACCCTTGCCCCGAGGCTGGGGAGGGATGGCCCCTATTGAGTACTTTACTCACTCACCATCTCCTTTAATCCTAGCCACACTTTCTCATCAGGTGCATGCTATTAGGAGTCCCTTTAGAAAGAGAACAAAGAAGGGGACAACACTTAGATAAAATAAAGTGTCCAAGGAAATGAATGCAAACTGCTAGAATTCAGATTTAAATCAAGTGCCTAATTCTTAGTCCCAGTAGAGCTGATAAAAAGAGTCCACAAATATGTGTGTAGCACCTAATAATTGCCAGCGGGCTTTTTAGATGCATGATCTTTTGGTGCTCAGAGGACTCTTTGACTAGAATGAGTGTTCCAATTTTATTAGTGAGAGTCTAGAGGTCCAGAGAGGTAGAACCACCTGACCAAGGTCACGCAGGTAGCAAAGTCTGCATCTTATGTGGGAAACTTCTAATGCTTGGCCAAAGGAGATTTCCTATCCATGTACCACACGAGCGGCCGATTTCTCACCTGTTGAGGACGGTGCTGTGGCTGTACTCGTACCCACCTTCTTACCTGACAGAGACATCACATCCCTGAGTCCAGAGAAGGCACCAAAGACAGAAAGTCCTAGGGGTCAATGAAAACATGTAAAGACTCCATTCAGCTGGCACTTGCCGTTCTGAGGCAAAGTCTACTCTTAAGAAGAAAAGGCAACATCTTCCAAAAGGAGAAACACCCCAACTCCTGTACCTAGAGGTCAGGGTGGTTGCAGGCCCAGATGCCCAGATAGGAAGAGAAATTGAGGGGAGGCATGGGAAATGCTGGGCACGCTGGACGCCACTCTGCACCCAGGTCTGGCATCTGCTCAGTGGTCAGAGGCCATGGATATTTCCCGACTGCACCTCAGAGCTCCTGGGTGAGTGGAGTTAATAGTGACACCGACTTCACAGAGGTGTTGAGCATATTAAATGACCTGGTGTGCTTATGTGCTTAAAGCAGGGCTTGGCACTAGGCGAAACACCATAAAGAGTCCTTCCTGTTAGGTGACACTAGAACACATCAGACAGGATTTGAAGAAATGGTATAATAGCTTTTGATTTAGTTTGATGTTATCCAAGGCTCCTGGTCCTATGGACCTTATGTCCCAATAATGAGAGGACTGGCCGCCCCACAAAATATTCTATCAGGAATCCTGGAGTCGGACGTCACATCACCTTTCTGATCCTGGGTTTGCATGCTTGGAGCTCCAGCGCTCAGGAGGCTGGGGCAGGATGGTTGTCAGCCTGTACTAGGTAGTCGGATCGAGCCTGGCCTAAATACATGAAGAAGAGATTTGAGCTGTAACGAGACAGTAATGAGAAAATGTTGAAAAACAGGACGAAGGTGGATAATTGGTGCGATGATGCTGGTATTACATGACTTGCCAATTGCCTTTTTAAAATTTTGGACACAAATACCTTTTAATAAATCTGACGATTCAGCACCCTCTTATAAAACCCGAAGGAAGGCCGCAGCAAATGCTCCCAGTGAGGGAACGACCAGAGCCCGGTACTCAGTCAAGACCCGCTGAAGTGCGCTTTGCAACAGGACCTGCAGAGGGAGGCAGCGTCACGCTGGCCCTGGCGCCCGCGGCCGGCTCCGGGAGGACCTGACGTCGCGTCACCTCTAGGTGGCAGAGCACCCGCAGGCTTGGCGCTGGTGCCCGCCGAGGGTCCCCTTGGCCTTCAGTGGTTGAAGTAAGTTTAGGTGGCATCTCCGACTCCACATCTCAAGCCACCGGAGAGCGCTTCGGGGACGCAGGCTTTTGCAGCCCTGCGCTGCGTCTCTGCCTTGTTTTGCTCCAGTGCGTTAACCCGGAACTTCGCGGTACTGTGCCTCCTTCCTGCCGCGCTCCCTGCTCCACGCCTCGCAGCGCCTCACTTAATTCTCATGAAAATCTCCCGAGGTGGGCTTGGTACTCTTGTCGCTTTCGGGATGAGCTCACTGAGGCACAGACAGGTCACAAGGCTCCAAGTCCCGGGCTAACGTCATAGAGGGGGCCGGCTTCAGATGCAGGGGTCCGGCAGCCGGTCCCACCCCTAACTGCACCCCGTCTCCCAACACGCTGGAACCACGCGGTGTGTGACTTATGCGACTCTGTGTTTATTTCCATCTCTCTCCATTAGAGGGGAGCATTTCATTCACGGTGCATTTTAGTCCCTAGAAAAGCGCTGGCATGTGTTACTCTGTCGTACTTGTTGAACGAACTAATAAACATCATAAAGTAAACTACATGATCAGTAGTGGATACAGAGACCAAGGGAGCACCGTCTTGCTTGCTGCTAGACCCCACAATCTAGATAGGCGCACGGACCAGAGCTAGCCCTTAGCAGGCACTCTGGAAGGAACCGGTGAATGGGTCCTGGTTTCCTTATCAGTGAATGAACCCTGCGTGGATGGTGAGATCTTTACAGCTTTCTGCCACTCAACACTCAGGCATGCAGACGTCCCGAGAGACTCTGTGATGCTTTAAGATGAGGGAATCACACAGCCTTGTAGGGCTAGCGCAAGGCCTGGCACATCCTTCCCAATAAACCACCGTGGGGCGATCAGGGAAGCAGGGGATGTGTTGGATGCCCATCCTGCATGGCTGCAGATTGTGGTGTGGATCAGAAGGGACAGAAGCCACAGCAAGATGCAGCGAGGCAGAGGCAGCCAAGGATGGGAAAGACGTCCTGAGTCACCAGCCAGTGCCGGCGCGGGTCTTCAATGGCTCGGGCTGGGATGGCAGTGGGAAGAGAAGCTGCCTTCTTGGCAGGACGGGGAGAAATTTCCTTGAAATGTGACAGATGTGAAGCCAGGGTGAAATCCCCTTATGGAAAGCCCAGAAGGGTGATGAGAAACTGGGGCCAGAATGGGAGAAGAGCTTTAGAGAAGTAAATGTAGATGAGATGGTCAGACAGCAATGTGGAGAGAGAAATTTGACAGAAGCAGACATCAGGAAACTGCCCAGTCCTCGGGGATGGGAGGAAAGAGGTCAGGGAAGAGATGGGCAGAGAGGTAAGAGGAGAGATGCAGAATGCAGGGCTGTGGGGATCAAACTGGAGCTGTTTCCATGCAGAAAGGAGCAGAAGAAATGATCAGTAGAAATGACCTTTAATTAGTGATAAGAAACACAATAAAAAGCATGGAAGAAGAAGATGAGTTTGGAGCGACAGAGAGTCCCTGGAGATGAGAGGTAAGGAAGTAAAAGCAATCAGTTCAGAACCAGGCACAAGGAAACCCTTGGTAAGTGGAAGCTGTTTCACTAACTTTTTGCTTTGTGGTACACAGTAAGCCTCAATTAGTAATTATGAGAAGATAAATGGGTGCATGGATGAACTCATCTGGGGCTACCACAATAGAGAAGAGCCAGCCAGCCCTCGCCTTCCTTTTGCTCTCTGCATTATTTCGTCTCATCTCATTGTCTTCTCCCCTCTCCTAGGGTCAGGCTAGCAAACCCTTGCTGACCAGGACCGTGGGACATGAAGGTTTGGTGCACTGAGGGGACAGGGCCAGTCAACTGTTCGTGATTCCTCTGCTTGTTCGTTTTCACCTGGACACTAAGTTATTTGTGTCTCCAGATGCGTTTGAGAATAAGGGAATTCCTCAAAGCTTGGAGAGAGAAAGGGCAAAGGGAGCTTCCTCCTGCCCACTCAGGAAGTTGCTGCCACACTAAACATCTACATGAAGAAATTTTATTTGAGCAGCTGAGCCCCGGAGTCGGTTGGAACAAACCAACACTGTGTCACTACTGCTGGTTCCTCTCTTACTACGGTTCTATTAATGATTTTTCAGCTATGATGCTACAAAGTGATCTGCATTCAGTAGAAACTGCATTTCCAATTTTGAATGTAGATCTCTTCAAAGATCTAATTTTGAGTTTGGTTCCATGCTATGATTCTGTCTTAAGCTGCCAGGCAGCAACCGTGGGCCTTAGCCCCTGGCCAGCCGCGCAATCACAGTGGGAACCAGCCAGCCCTCTACTGCGTATTGCGATGCCAGTGTTTGGACAGATATATATGATATGTTACACGAGATGCTCAATATTTTCATACAGAATAAGCTTTGTTAGATAATTTCATCCAACGGTAAGCTGATGTGAGTGTTTTTGTCACACTTGAGGTTAGGCTAAAGTAGCTGTTCTTTAGCTTAGGTGTATAAAATGCACGTTGGATATATTTCAACTTACAATGTGTTTATCTGCGTGTTACCCCACTGTAAGTCAAGATACATCTACTATAATACAGCTCCCAGTCCTCCAAGTGGGGACATTGGGATTCCTGTGGACCACTGGCTCCTATCATTTTTCCACAAGTTGTGGGGATATTTCCAGCTCTGACGGAGAATGTGTCTGCCTCAGACTGCTGTGTCTGCAGGCAGGAAAGCAGAGATGGCCCAGGGAAGGCACTGAGGTAAGCTGGACCTTGAGCAAATCACTTCATAACTCCAGGCTTCAACTTTCTCATCTACTAAGGCAGCTGGATAAGATGATTTCTTAGATCCTTCTTGCTCTAAAATGTTGTGAGCCCCTAACCCATGAGGCCCACAGACTGTCCACGTGGAAAGGAATTCTTTAGGCACATTTGCCTGGCAGTCGCTTGTAGTATAGACTAGAGATATAGATACTGTACAACAGAAGACCACAGGAGTGCACATTAGAATTGAGGAGATCTTTCCCGAGCGCCCAGCCAAGAGACAGAAGCGCATCCCACATACCCACCCGCTGGTCCCCTGCTAATTACCTGTAGCAGTTCACAACAATGACAACCACCCTCCTAAGAAAGGTGCCCTGACTCCAGCAACTTGCTACTGAAAACTATGGTATCTTTGAAAATGATGAGTATTTTTAATTCCTGCAAGTCCTTTCTACATATTTTTTTGCCTTTTCTCAGGTGGAAGAAGTTGAGAAACCCATTTAAAGGAGTCAGCATTCCTGGCTTCTCATTTCTGACCGTCTTGTTATACCATCCTACATGGAGTTACACCATGTTCAGTTAAATCAGACTGTGCCACCCAGGATGTGACTTGGCACAAAATCAAGATGGTGGCCAGATTCGTAATTTGGAACGAATCAACTCATTTTGACATCTTACTCTATCTTGGCTTGGCAGAAAAACTTCCATAAATTGTCCTCATTTTAATTAACCTTCAGGTTAACCTTGTCTGAATTCAGCTGCAAGTTTTTGCCAAACTGATGTACTAAAATAGACTTACTTGAGCCAACAAGGAAAACAACAGAAAGAACAAGGGAGGAATAATACCCTAAAATATTTTGTCTGCATTTTGTTCTTTTAGCCTCTGAATGACAATGCCTCTAATTTATTGTCCTCTCTGAAATGAAGACCAACTGGGGTCGGTGAGAATATATTTCATATAAGCTTGTGGCAAAGAAGAATAAATAAACATAATCTTTGGGTGGCAGTTTCCAGATGGGACTGGTAAAGAATGTCCAGGTATTTGGAGGTTGTTCCAAAATCTACGCGTCTACGATGTCACCCTGTGCTGGAGGCTGGGTGCTGAGATTACAGGTGTTACTAGGGAGGTTAGGGCAGGAGGATCCTTGGGAGTTCAAGGCCACCCTGGGCTACACAGTGAGTCCAAGCCCAGCCTGCACTACATAGCAAGACCCTACCTCAGATAAACCAAACCAAACCAAAACAACACACACACAAAATCAGAACTTAGTGCTCAGACACTTTTATGTTCTGTCCGTCATGTTACCTGAGACTAATGGGAGCTTTCTGTGTCTCCTTTTCCTGGGTTTAAAACACCCAGTACCCTGACTTTCAGTACTGGAAGTTTCCTGAGAACTCCAAAGACCCCAAACTCTGAAGCTTTCAGAACCTGCTTTTCCATTTCCGTAAAATGTCACACCTCATTTTCATAGGCCCTGAGGTACTTGGAAAGTAGAGAGGAGAGTTTGGGGAAATGGACCCTAAAAAATTAGAGAAAGAATTTATTTAAATATTTGATGTAATGCAAATTTACTTCTGTAACATTGATTTCTAAAGTCCTAGCTTTGTAATTTCAAAACATTTAAGAAACAGTTAAAGAGGAAGAATAAAGTGAAACATCACTTCCAACTCCACCACAGAGTTAATTACTATTTTTATATTTTCAGTATAATGCCTACCCTAATGCCTAGAAGTATTAGTCCATGGGTCTTGTCCTCGGGAGTTAATGAAATTTATGCTTTTATGCATTATCTTTTCCATTGCAACCAGAGCTTGTGGTTTGCTTTGTAGCCTGCTTTTTAACACATACTTCAGATCTGCCAGTCAAAATGAGCAGGTGGTTTCATGACAGTGCCCTTCCACCCACTGTGGTGCAGAGGGGGCGCTGCTTCCTTTAAACCCGCCTGCCTGTATGTTTCAGGTGCAGTTCCCTAGCAAGCAGATTCAGGAGATCAGATCCGAGAGCCAGAAGGGTGTTGGGGTATTCTTGGCCCAAGACTCCAAAAGAGGAGGCAAAAGAACCAGGACTGGCTAAATGGAGAAATGGGCGGCTGTGTGGTTTCTATTAGGCCTCAGCTGACCCAGGGTGAGCAGGTCTGGCTTTTCCAGGGCATCCTCTTAGGCAAGGGTGCTGAGCACTGACCAGTCATCAGCCCAGTCTGCTGAGGTGCCAGCTCCGCCTGCTGCTGGGGGGATGAAGCAGGAGTGTCTCCAGCAGGTGGACAGCATCCTTGTACCACCTATGTCAGCCTCTGCTGTGGGTCTGTCTTAGTATTTGTGCCTTTTGGCTTTCTATGGATTGATACCCTTTGGATTCTGTTACTGTGTGGAGCTAGTGGAGTGTGGGTTGGCTAATACTGTTTTTCCTTTTCAAATTGTAGGCTTAGTCACCTTCTAGGTGTTGTCTTAATGCCAGCGCTACCATTCTAAATTGTTTTGAAAATCCTTTGTGAGTGTGAGTTTTGTAAATTACTTTAACCTTATTGTCTCAGTCATTTTCTCATTGCCAGGACAAAATACTCAATACCAACAACTTAGACAAGGATACATTTCTCTTGGTTCACATTTTCAATTCATGGTGAGCTGGCTCCATGGGAAAATAGGCATGGTGGAAGGGTTTGGACAGAGGTCAGGGGCTCTCTTCTTGGGGCACAGGAAGCAGAGAAAGGAGTAGGGAGGGAGGGAAATGATCGCTTCCAGTGCCTGCCCTGTGACCTACCTGTTCCAATCAGCCCTCATACACACACACATCATTTCAGCTGTGGTCCCAGGATCTTGTGGTCACACTTTCTGTATAAATAGAGCATTGTCATAATTTAAACAGATAAGGGCCAGAACCCTGAGTACATTTTCCCAACATTGGCTAAGGTGACCGTTTTTGGATGCTACCTATCCAAGGCTGCTTGGTGCTAAAAATTACTGGGTGTCTGTTTTGTACTGTCTTCTTTTTTTTATTTATTTATTTTTTTATAGGTACTAGGGATCGAACTCACAACATGCATTTGCAAGGCAGGCGCTTATGTCACTGAGCTAAATCCCCAGCCCCTGTACTGTCTTCTTTATATCTGGTTTTATCAGGAAAATATTAAATAGGAGTTTGTCTAAGGGCCACTGTTAGGTTTATGGGGCTTCAGGTGAATAAGAAAGGCTTCATGGTTTGTGACAAGAAGACAGTGACCCGCTGCAGACCAAGAGGCCTCCTTCAGCCCTGATCCCATCACCAAGGGCCCCCTTTTTTGCAAGATCAGGAAACAGAAGGATACACACCCACTAAGTAGACAGCTGCAGAACAGCAGCAGATAGGATTCCCAGAAGCCTAAAGAAAATTGTATGGGAGTATGCTCTGGAAATTACCCAAATTCCTTTCTGCAATTTACATTTTTATTGCTCAATTTCACTTCCACTCTCCCAACTAAACAATGACATGTGCAACTTACTAATCAGTCCCTTTAGCAGGAGTCTGCACTTGTTATTCCTGGTTGCCGCAAGGCTAAATATTGTGAGTGAGTAGTCACTTAGCAACAGAAAGGCAACAGCCCTTTGGTTACTCCATGGGAGTAAATGACATTTCCTCAGTAATTCTCTGGATGTTTACAACCATAAAAGATCCCAGGGGCTGAGTCATATATATATATATATATATATCAACACAGAAATCTCCAAGCTGGTGTTTACCAACTCTGGGGTGATATTTTGTTGTCCATTCTGCCTTAGTTCTTTGTCTTAAGTAGGGTACTTTTTCTTGGTCTCCTAAAGCTCCAAGCATGCTTATTAGAAAAAACTTGGAAACACCAGCGAAGCCTTAAGCTGAAATAACACTGATGATTTCTTTACCCAAGGGCTATAGTTTGGTGAATTTTCTTCCGATTCTGTTTTCATTTTAGAATAAAGTTTTTTTAAAAGTTAAAAACATAAACTAGTTGCTTACCACACACACACAAAGAAAAAAATTCAAAATATACAAGGAAAATAGAATTACATAAACTTAGCCCTGTTGGTCTCTATTACTATTTCATTTTATAAAATATTTCATTTTACTGTGTTTACCATAACCTGACTTTATACTTGCTGTGATGAGCTGAGTTGCCCCCTCCCCAAATTCATACCCCAGGGGTTCCCGTACCCTACGGTGTGACTTCGGAGACTGGGCCCTCTGTGCAGTGTTTAAACAGAAACCGAGGTGAGACCCGGCCTAGCCGGACAGGTCTTCGTGGGAGGTGGCACTCAGGGCCCAGACCAGCGCAGAGAAAAGTCCAAGTTGGGAGAGAGTCACTGAAGGACCCTGCGCTTTGGACACCTGGCTCTTGGCTTCCGGCCTCTGAGACTGAGAGAGGACTCAGTTTGGAGGCCTGAGGCCCTAGGTGGCCCTGCTGTGGCTGCCCCAGCCAAGGCGCACCCGGAGGGCACGCGGGGAGGTGAGTGGGGGAGCCCCTGCCGCCCCGCGGCCTTGCTGAGCTTACTGCTGTGTCCTGGGGTAAAATCCAGGCGACCCCCGGGCTGGGGCGTGGTCGGGGGTGCAGACGCCAGTGAACAACCGAGCCAGGGGCCTTGCACCGAGGCTGCCGCACTGCCCCCGGCCTCGCTGTGCTGAGCTGGAGCTCCGACTTGGGGTCCGCTGTCCCGGCCCAGGGCGGCGGGGCTCTGTGCACAGAGCAGCGCAGCCGGTCCCCTGCACCCCTGAGAGCTGCGCACCCGGCGTCCCCGCCCTTTCCCGGGGTCCACCCTCCGCCGCGTGGAGCACCTGCTCCTGCTCCTGCTCCGGAGCCCAGGTGGGAAGGGAGGCGCCCTTGGTCACTTCAGAAAAGACGCTTTCGGGGCTTTTAGCCGGTGCTCTCCTTTCCTGCCTCGCCAGCCTGCAAACAGGGGGCCCCGCGGACCCCGCCCCGCCCCGCCAATCCGCTAAGGTTCCGCAAAAACCAACGTGAAGCCTTGACGCTGTTGAAAGCTCCATGTTGCCTCTGACTGATCTGATCATCCCTAAGGATAAAGGAGATAAGTAAGGATCTCATCCTGAGGAAACTCCCTAGAGTGAAAATCAGGTATCCAAACAAGCAGGGAAAAATCTCTTGAGGAAGTTAGGTGATGGGAGCAGGTTCGCCTGGACGTGGTGATGAGGACTCTTAATCCTAGGAGGCTGAGGCAGGAGGATTGCAGTTCAAGCCCAGCCTGAGCCATTTAAAAGAGATGCCCCGCCCCACATCTCAAAATAAAAGAACAAAAAATTTTTAAAGGCCAAGGATTTAGCTCAGTGCAAAGACTCTGAGTTCAATCTTTAATACCCGTGACGGAGAAGGAGGAGAAGGAGGAGAAAGGGGTTGAAAAACTGGCATAAGCATACTCAGAAACGTGAGAATAAAAAGAGGAAAGAGCAAGAACCATGTGTGTTTCCTGAGCTCCGCGCCACGATGGAACTTGGGGCGCCGGGAAACAAGCAGCCAGTTCACTGCTCTGGTAGGTGGCTATGAGCCTAGTGTGGGCTAAGAATCAAACGTCCACCATCAGTCATCACACCCTAGTTAGCAAATGGGAGCCAGAGATCTGAGTATCTCTTGGGAGGATCAACTTATGCAATTTAGCAAAAAAGGGGGATTTCCTTCTACCCTCTCTTTGAAGGCAGATATCTTTATCACTGTTTTGCTCTGCTCTGATCAATGGTATTGCTCTATTTAATATTCTGTTTTTATAAGTTTGGTATTTCCTTCCATTTTGCTGTACCTGATTGAAAGAACAACTATTGTGAAGAAAACGAGATATACTATTGTATGTATTACTGTTAAAAATAAAATAAAAAGAGGAAAACCAAAACCAGAAACGAAAGATGCTATTTTAAGAAAGAAGAAAAAGAGCATTCAGAGAAGCAGTACTCTTGGAAACCAGTTGTACAGAAGCAAGGGGAGCTTCTGTGGAAGACTGCAAGACCGTTCTGTCATGATCTTCTCTTCCAGAGGAAGACAAAGCTTGGGAGCTGAGGCAGAAGCGAGGGGAGAGAGTCCCGTGCTGGTCCCAGGCTCCAGCAAGAGGGGAAGGCGTGGGGGACACAGGAGCCCTGGGGTCGTGACTGCGAGTGCTGGCAGCATTTCTGTGAACCGCAGGGACTGAGTTTCAGAACTGGAAGAGGCTTCCGGTGACCCGCCCAGAGACAGGAGCAGACAAGTGTCAGCACAGCACTGTGAAATTTCAGAGTTCAGGGAACAACAGGACAATAAAAGCCAGTGTCACGAGAGGGACCCGGTGAACCTGGAGCCAGCTGTCCCACAGGAACGGAGCACACCGGTGTGGCCTGGGAGGGGAGGTGTGACCTCCTCCAGAGTCCTCTGATTTTCCTTTTCAGTGGAGAGGGAATCATTTTGGTCCTTGCGCCAAAGACCAAGGCCCAGCAGGGATTTACAACCAGAGAGAGCAGGGAAAAAAGAAGTGGAGGCTGCCCCACCCTTGTCTCCCGGGCTCCTTTTCTTGGTTAAGTTTGGTCTTGTTTTCCTACTGAGGGGAAGTACAGGATCAAACTCACAGCCTTGCACTTGCCAGGGAAGCACTGAGCCACTCAGCTGCATCCCCAGCCCCGCTCCTCTTGGTCCTAGAACTCCTCTTAGGGCCAGAAACCCGGTTGTCCAGTAATGGAAGTAACCAAGATACTTTAAAGTTTTGCTCACTTTGTATAACCTTAACTGTTCGCATCAGTAGGAAGGCACAGATACACGCACTAACATAGATTAGTATGATCTCCTCATTTTAGAGTTTGCTTCAGTGCTAATTTTCCTTGCGGTGGGGTTGGGCATATGCCATTCATATATTTTCAGACAGGTAAACATGAACTATAATGGGATTCAATCACTGCATCCCTATGGAGGAGCCAGAGAGACCAGTGTGCTAAATCCTCACGGCTAAACAAAGAAACCTCTATAAACTCCGAGTGTGTATGTTTTTCTTTTTTTTTTTTTATTTTAAAGAGAAAAAACAATAAGAACAATGATACAGAATTTTATATCAAGATAATAGGAAATTAACAATGGCTGATATATTGTGTATTGTGAACTTTAAAGTAGTTGCTCAAGATTACAAGACACAGGCATGCAAAACTGAACTAACAGGGGCTGGGAATTTAGCTCAGCGGCATAAGCACCTGCCTTACAAGCAGGCGGTTGTGAGTTTGATCCCCAGTACCGATAAAAACAAAACAAAACAAAAAAACTGAACGAACAACACAGGCACAAACCATTCTTTCAATGAATAGAAATTAGTAACATAATTATCTTAGCTGTCTGGCATATGTCTGCATTTTTCTTTTCCTTCTTTTCTCCTTGCCCCTATCCCAGTTGTTCTTTCCTTTTGAGCAATTTCTTTCCCTTTCACGATATCTATTATAGATTTTGGATCTTATTTACTCTTTCAGTTTCTTACACTAGGGAGACAAGACAATATTTATACAGGTGACTCTGATTTATTTCACTTATGAGTATGGTCTCTAGTTGCATCTATTTATTTATGAAAGCCTTGAGCTTATCCTTTTGTATAGCTGAGTAGTACTCCATTGTATAAAAACACCACATCTTTTTTATCCACTTCACGGTTGATTAGGCATTTGGGTTGTTTCCAAGATTTAGCTATTATAAATTGTGCTGCTGTATGCATGGGTGCATATGTATCACTGTGGTATGATGTTTTTAATTCTTCTGGCAAGATACTCAGAAGGAGTGGCCAGTTCTTAACATATACAGGGGTAAGAAGATGAGTAAAAGCCCGGCCTGGCGGTGCATGCCTGCAGTCCAGCACTCAGAGGCCAGGCAAGAGAATCAGAATGTGTATTTGTATTATTGATCATTTCATTGGGTTTATCTTTTATTATTACTTTTAATTTGTGCATCTTCATGGGGTGCATCACAGGAATTCAATACATGATTCACCATGTGATAATAAAGGTAGACTAATAAGCATTTCCATTTTCCCAGCCATGAATCATTTGTGTGCTGGAGATTTTGCACAGTTCTGGTCATTCTCAAACATCTCATCAGTTGTTCTGCCTAGGCGAGGAGCCCTTTATGGAACATCTTTCCATCCATCCCCCGCCCTGCCCCTCCAGTTTATTGCTACCACTATTCATTCTATTCTTCCACATGGGTTCCTATGGGTTTCCACAAATGAGTAAGACCGTGTGGTGTTTGTCTTTCTATACAGGCTAATTTCACTTACCATAGTGATCCCCACTTCCATCCATATTACTGTGAATAGCAGAATTTCATTCTTTATTTTTTCAGCACAACAGCACTCCATTGTTTTAACATATTGCCTTTTCTTGAGAGCTTGTTTGGAGGTTCTAGCAGGGGAGCGCAGCTACTCGTATACCCTTGACCGAAGACGGGTCCTCCTCTATCGGGGGTGTTCGTCCTCTTCAACCAAGCAAGCAGTTTCGGGAGGGAGGGCCGCACATGGATCACTGAGGGAGTAAGGGGACACCCGCCTAGACAGCCGGATCAGCCAAATAAACCCTGGCGATCAATGGGGTGACAGATGTCGGCAGCCAGATTGCCCTCACATCCTCTATCATCTTTTCTTTACCCATTCATTCACTGCAGGGCGGTTGTGTTGGCCCCTTATTCATGAATGGTGCTGCGGTGAATGTGGGAGCACGCGTATCTTCTTGGGAAAATGATTTCATCTCTGTTCCATGCACGCACAGTAGTGGACTTGCAGGAGTGTATGGTAGTTCCACTTTTAGGTTTTCCAAGAGTCTTGTACTGTTTTCCACAGTGGCCCTCCTAATCTGTATAATCCACATAAGGAGCTCAGTGGGCTCTGAATGTAATCCGTCATCCTCCTGGAGCATCCACCTCCCCCTCCTCTGGAATCACAGCCTCCGTAGAACACGCCCTGTGTGGCAGTGCCTCAGCTGTGGGTCAGCTCCCCTTGCTTTTTGGACCCACTGGCTGGTGTCATGCACTTTGCCTCTACCCCTCCACGGTTACCCCTTGCCCTCATTTAGGTACAGATCTGATCACATCATTTAGACTGAACATGGAGCCAGAGGATCCTGGTCCCTGCAGGGGTCAGTGCCCTGGACACAGAGAAAGCAGGGCAGAATGCAGAACAGATCTGAGGGTGACAGGCCCGGCAATAGTCCTCTGACAGCGGAACGTGCACAGGGTTCTCCCTCGGCTTCTGTCCTTCCCAGCAATTGTCCCATAGCCCCAGTGGCCTTCGCAGTGAAGGGAACGCAGAGCTACTTTCGACATCTTAGGCGCAGGGTCTTTCCTCAGTGCACAGGGATGTAGACAGACACTGACCACTGCCACCCAGCAAGCAGGCCCTGGTCGGACCAGAGAGAAGACAGTAACCTTTCAAGGGGCTTTGTCCTCCAACAGCTGGGGCTATGCTTGGGAGTCCGTGGGGGGAACCTTTGTGTTTAATTTCTGCTCCTTCAGTGTCACTAGCAGTTCAGCCCTCTCTCCTGGCTCTCCGTGTCTCTTGTTTTCGCCCCCACTCATCGCCTCCTCCTAGATAACTGCAGTCATCTCCTCCATCAGTTAGAGATGCTCCCATCTCTGGGACCAGAGACTCCGACCTGCATCGGCTTCAGCAAGTACGGCTTCCGTTTCTCAGATAACTATAGAGTTCTGGAGCGGGGAGGTGCTGCCTGGTGCGGCTCAGTGGCCCCACAGTGACAGTGCCCTGTGCTCTGATTCTCTCGGGCTTTCTCTCGTGTTGGGACAAGGCCACCCTTCCAAGAGGATGCACTTGAACTGAAGCAGAGAGAACAGGAAAGACTGGCCTGACTGTGCCTTTACCTTTTGTCAAGCAACAAATAAACCAAAACCAGGAAAGCCTTCCTTTTGGCAGGTTTCTTCTCATATCACATTGATGGGGCAGGGGGATGTGGCAAGAGGAGCTGGGGAACAGATTTCATTTTTTGTTTCCAGCCAGAAAGTATAAAAATGTCACCAGGCAGGGTGACGCACACCTGTAATCCCAGTAAAGGGGAGACTGAAGCAGGAGGAGGCCAAGCCTGGGCTACATAATGAACTCAAGACTTTACCATATTGTATAGAGGACACATTTCAACTATAATGTGCCGGAAAGTTACCATTTTATTTCTCTAACCTTTACTTTGGGTCAAAAATTATCCAGGACATTGAAAACATCTCATCTTTTAAAGTTGCACCAGCATTTAAGAAAATCTAACATGAAAACCTCAGCTTCCAGAACAAAAGAGAAATGATTCTGCAGTGATTCATCATCTTAACAATGCTCTAAGCTCTATAAAAAGTTCACTGTTTTCTTTAAAAAGAAATTTCTGATTCATTAATACACTGTTTTGCACAGGTTTTATTTATATAAAGCTTTTACAAGCCTGGCTTGATCGTGAAAAACAAGGCTCATCTATATAATAAATCTAATGGGAATCCACACAACACTGTCATAAAGAACATTGTCTTTTGCTGGATCAGAGAAATCTAGATTTATAAACTGAAACATCCTTGGTCAAGTAATCAGCAAGCAGATTTACTCAGGATGTATTTGGGAACAGAACTATGAGGAGCCAAAGTATGCTTGACCTTTGAAATCTACCATCCTGTAATTAAAGTCTCAAAACCCAAGTTCTTTATGCAGCTAGAATGGGGTGTGGGGAGGAGGAGTAAGAATTCCTTGTCAATTTGGCAGCGCCCCGGGAGACTTCAAGGGCCTGTGATGTAAGCCCAGATCTGCTATTCATTCTTTTTGTGATTTTGGATAAAGTAATTAGCTCACCGGAGTCTGGTTTCTTCATGGCTGAAATGATCTGTTTGGATGATCCATTTCAATAAAACACTTGTTTTGTTCACATTGGAATGTTCTTTATTTCTGAAATTCCACATGCAGATAACTAAGAACGTTTGTGGGAAGAGTTTCAGCTGTCTGTTGCTGTGCACACAAAGCACCCCAGCTCTGTTTTTATGGGCTGGGAATCCAGGCAGTGGATGGGACAGCTCAGCTCTACTCTCCTGTGTTCCCATCCGGTCAGTCGGCTGATGTGAGACTAAAGGATTCAAGATGGCCCCACTCACTGGTGTGGGGCCACAGTTGGAAGCCTTGTACAGCTGGGTGCTGGCTAGGATCACTTGGCTTTGCTGGGCTCACTCCTGAGACTGCGCCCCGGCTGTCCTCCATGTGCCCTCGCTCTGTGATGTGGTTAGGCTTGGTTCTTTTCCATAGTTGGCTGCATCTCCTTTGGGTGAAAGCAAATCTACACAGCTTCTTAGGGTTTGGGCCCAGAAATTCCAGAGCATAAAAATTACATTCCATTGGTCAAACTATGTCACAAAGCCAGCCTCAGACTCCGTGTTCTGACGGGAGGTTGGGCTCGGCCACCATCTTTGCAGAAAATGCAGCCAGGATCCACTGAAGAAAGTAGCCATTGCCACTGTCCTCTACCAGCTGGCCTTCCCTCAGGGACAAAACCCAGGACCGGGATCTTAAAGGAAAGACTGAGGGGAGACTTTTCCAAAAGGAATGAAATAAAACTGAAAAATAATCCTGACAGCCTTGGACACTTTTACACCTGGGATTGCAAAGGCACAGCCACAGATGCCTGTGTGCCTGCCTGATAGGTAGAATGAACCAACCAAAAACTTTATTGCAATCCATTCACAACCTTATCATTCACTTCCAGACAAGGCGCTAAGCTATTGTTACCAATCTAATAGCTTGAGAAAGAGAAGAAACCTATTTTCCTCCTGGTCCAGGCATGAGTGTTGTGAATACTCCTCATTGGCTTTGCGCTGTTGTAGTTGAAGGGGCTGCTCTAATTCCTTTATCTGGGATCCCCTTAGGTATTGGATTATATTTGGTTCTCATAGCACAAATGAAAGGTGAGATAACTGAGGCTCAGAGAGGTTGGACAATCTACCCAACGTCCACCCAAGGACGGTGGCGGCACCAGCCCAGCTCCTCCTGGCTTATGAACATAGCAAAATCCCAGTCACCGGGTACAGAGACTAAAAGCTGAGGCAGTATCATCAGGTCTAATGCACCTTGGCTGCCTTTTCGAAAGGTTTGGCTGATTAAAAAAAAGTAGTGCAGGCGACAGCGCCTCAGCTCTCGTTTTACAGCCCTAAGCAGGCTCTGTACCCTTAATCTTTTTGTTAGTTTGTTTTGTTTTATTTTTTAAAGAGGAAAAAAACTATAAAAACAATGACACAGAGTTTCAAAACAAAATAATTGGAGATTGATGATGGTTAATTCATTATTTACTGTTATCTTCAAAGTAGGTTGCTCAGATTATAATATATAGGCATAAAGGATCAAACAGTATAAGCACAAACCGTTCTTTTTAATGAACTAATTGAAGTTAGTAGTATAATTATCTTAGCTATCTATGTATACATCTGTATATTTTTTTCTTTTGCTTCTTTTCTCCTTTCCCTCATTCCAGTTGTTCTTTCCTTTGAGAAGTTCCTTCCCCTCTCACAATATCTATTTTACATTTGGAGTTTATTTACTCCTTCAGTTTTTTAAAGTAGGGAGGTAATACAATGTTTACACATGAGAGTCTGATTTATTTCACCTATAAATATGTTCTCTAGTTATATCCATTTACCTATAAAAGCCTCAAGTTTATTCTTATTTATCAGTTAGCAGTACTCCATTGTATAAAACCATATCTTTTTAAACCACTCCTCAGTTGATAATTATTCGGCTGTTTCCAAGATCTGGCTATTACAAATTGTGCTGCTATAAACATGGGTGCATATATATCACTGAGCTATGATGTTTTTAAGTCTTCTGGAAAAGTACCCAGAAGTGGAATACCTGGCTCAAATGGAGCCTCTAATCCTAGGTTTTTTGAAGAATCTCCACACTGATTTCCTTGGTAGTTGAACAGTTTACACTGACATCAACAGCAGAGAAGGGTTCCTTTTTACCCACATCCTTGCCAGCATTTGTTATTGATTTCTTTGTGCTAGCCATTCTTTCTGGAGTGAGATGGAACCTTGGTGTTGTTTTAACTTGCATTTCTCTAACAACTAATGATGATGAACATTTTTTCATGTATTTGTTTGCCATTTGTATTTCTTAATTTGAGAAGTATGTATTTATCTCAGATGCCCATTTTTTGGATTGGGTCCTCTAACTAGACTCTAACTAGGTTCTAGACTCTAACTAGACTCTAACTAGAACATACAAAGAAATGAAAAAAACTAGACCCCCCGAAATTCAAAGACCCAATCCTCTAACTAGACTCTAACTAGGTTCTAGACTCTAACTAGACTCTAACTAGAACATACAAAGAAATGAAAAAAAACTAGACCCCCCGAAATTCAAAGACCCAATCCAAAAAATGGGCATCTGAGGTAAATACACACTTCTTAAATGAAGAAATATAAATGGCAAATAAATACATGAAAAAATGTTTGGCATCATTAGTCGTTAGAGAAATGCAAATTAAAACAACACCGAGGTTCCATCTCACTCCAGAAAGATGGCCAGGATAAAGAGAACTACCAACAACAAATGCTGGAGAGGCTGCGGGGGGAAAAAGGAACTCTTCTGCACTGTTGATGGGAGTGCAGACTGGTACAACCACTGTGGAGGTCACTCTGGAGATTCCTCAAGCTGGAATTGGAAGTCCCATTTGACCCAGCTATTCCATTTCTGGGCATATTCCCAGAAGAACTGAAAACATCATACCACAGGGATATTTGTGCACCCATGTTTATAGCAGCACAATTTGTAGTAACCAGATCTTGGAAACAACCTAAGTGCCCATCAACTGAGTAATGGATAAAAAAGTTGTGGTATTTTTATACAATGGAGTACTACTCAGCTATAAAGAAGGATTGCATTGAGATATATATAAATAACTGGATGCAACTTGAGACCATACTCATAATTAAAATAAATCAAACTCACATGTGTAAATACCATATAGTCTTCCTAGTGTATGACTGTCCCTCAGACTAAGGACAGTCTTAGACTGAGTACATAAGATTATATGGTAATCATGATTTACCATTATATTGTTTTGAAGTCTTATAATGTTTTCATTCATTGGTTGGAATGGTTTTATTCTGTTTTGTTTGATTTTATTATGTGTGATGGTATGAGCAGCTACTTTGAAGAAAACAAGACATTATGGCAGCCATTGCTGATTTACTATCATCTTGCTTTGAAGTCCTACCATATTTTTATTCTTCTGTTTTGATTGGTTCTATCCTGTTGTGTCTTATTAGATTTTATTATGTGATTGCATAAACAAATTTTTTAAGGAAAATGAGATATTATAGTAGCCATTGTTCATTTTCTATTATTTGGTTTTGAATGTCCTGTAATACTTTCATTTTCTTGAATGGTTTTATACTATTTTGTTATGTTTGATATTATTGTGTATGAAGGTATGCTCAACTATTTCAAAGAAAGAGGCATTATGGTAGCTACTGTTGATATCCAGTTGTCTTGTGAAGTGCTATGTTGCTTGCATTGTTCTGTTCTGATTTGCTTTGTTCTGTTCTCTTTTGTTTTATTCTCTTTAAAATAAAAAATAAGTAAGTAAGTAAATAAATAAATGAAGTCCTTAGTCTGAGGCACAGTCAGCTAAAATTTTTTCCCACAGTGTGGGTCATCTTTTCACTTGGTGAATTCTTCTGATGAGAAAAACCTTTTAAACAAGATGAGATCCCAGTTGTTGATTCTTTGAAGTATTTGCCTTGCAGTTTGGGTTTTGCTCATGAACTCTCTGCCTACCCCTATGTCTTCAAGATTCCTACCTACTTTGTATTCCAGTATATTTAGAGTTTCTGTTTTAACATTTAGGTCTTTGATCTATTTTGCCTTTAGTATATGGTGATGGACATAGGTCTAGTTTTAGTCTTCAGCATGTGGGAAGCTAGTTTTCCCATAACCATTTATTAAAGAAACTATTTTTCTTCCAGTGCACATGTTTGGCTCCTTTGCCAAAGGTAAGGTGATTGTGAGTGCTTGGGGTTGCAGCTGCATCTCCTATCCTGTTCTCCTGCTCCTCAGGCCCCCAACATCACACTTTTTATCATAGTAGCTTTGTAGTATAATTTTAAATGAGGGATTGAGATGCTCCCTGACCTGCCCTTGTTGCCCAGGATTCCTTTGCTATTCTAGATTTCTTCTGCTTCCAAATGACTTTTAGGTATTTTCTCTAGATCTGTAAGGAACACTAATGGTAGTTTTCACTGGGATTTCATTAAATTTGTATAATAGTCTTGGGAGTATGGCCATTTTCACAATGTTTCTTGCTGTCCACAAGCAAGGGATAGCTTTCCATTTTCTAACATCCTCTTCAGTCTCCTTTTTCAGAGTACTGTAATTTTCAATGTATAGATCTTTTATATCCTTTGTTAGATTAATTCCTACATATTTCATTTTCTTGGATCCTATTGTGAAGGGTGTTGTTTCCCTAATTTCTCTCAGTGGATTTTCCTGTGTGTGTACAGGAATACTATTGATTTTTGAAAGCTGATTTTGTATTCAGCTACTCTACTAAATTTGTTTATTAAATCTTGAAGTCTTTTGGTGGAATATTTGTGGTCTTTCATGTAGAGAATCAGGTCATCTGCAAATAATGATAGTTTAACTTCTTCCTTCCAGGCCGTATTCCTTTTATTTTTCTCTCTTGTGTAATTACTCTGACTAATGGTTCCAAAAATATGTTGAATAGGAGTAATGATAGTGGACATCCTTGTCTTGTTCCTGAAACATTTTAGAGTGAAAGCTTTCAGTTTTCATCCATTTAGTATGATGTTTTCTGTTGGTTTGTCATAGATGGCTTTTATCAGATTGAGGCAAAGACCATTTATTCCAATTTTCTGCAAGGTTTTATTATCATGAATTAGTGTTGGACTTTATCAAAATATTTTTCTGCATTTATTCTCATCATTATGTGATTTTTTTTGTCTTTGGCTATATTGATATGATGTAATATGTTTATTGATTTGTGTATGTTAAACCATCCCTGCATTCCAGGGACGAATCCTGCTTGGTCATGGAGCACAGTCTTGATGATTTACTGCATTCTGTTTGCTAGTATTTTTTGAGAATTTTTGTGTCTATGTTCATTAGGGAGATTGATCGTTCCCTTTTTTGGTTAGGTCTTTTTCTGGTTTGTGTAATACTTGCATCTAGGAATTAGGGAATATTGTTTCCCATTCAATTTCATTGAAGAGTTTGAGGACTACAGGCATTAAATCTTCTCTAAATTTCTTGTAGAATTCAACTGTGAATCCATCAGGACCTAACTTTTTTTGTTGATAAGTTTTTAATTATATTTTCAATTTCATTAACTGTTATTGGATTATCCAGTTTTATTTTTTCTTGATTCAGTTTTGATAATTCATATGTTTCTAGGAATCTGTCCATTTCTTCTGTGTTTTCTACCATATGAAAGTAAAGATTTTCAAAGTGGGTACTGATGATCTTCTGAATTTCTACAGGATTTGTGTTGATTTCACCCTTTGTATTACTCTTCGCAGGAATTTGAGTTTTTTTCTTTCATTTTTTTGATAAGGTTGGCTAGAGGTTTTATTCTTTCAAAGAACCAATTCTTCAATTCATGAATTCTTTACGTTATTTTCTTAATTGTGTTAATTTCTGCTCTGATCTTTATAATTTCCTCCCTTATATGACCTTAAGTTGCTCTTTTTCCAAAATCTTGAGGTATAGCATTAGGTTATTTGTACTTCTGTTTTCTTGATATAAGAATTCATCTCTATAAATTTCCCTCTTAGGACTGCTTTCATTGCATTACAGTTTCTAGTATGATGTATTTGCATTTTCATTTGATTGTGTATATTGTATAATTTCTTCCTTAATTTCATCTGTGACCCACTGGTTATTCAAGAGGGTGTTATTTAATTTGCATGTGTTAATGGAGTTTTGGTGATTTATTTTGCCATTAATTTCCATTTTAATTGTGCTATGCTTACTTAGATAATAAGCATAGGATAATATCAATTCTTTTGTATTTACTTAAGCATGTTCTATGGGCTAGTTTATGGTCTATTTTAGAGAATGTCTCACATTCAGCTAAGAATGTACATTCTGATGTTGTTAGGTAAAACACTCTGTAAATGTCTACTAAGTCCTTTTGTTCACAGGTTTGGTTCAATTCTATTATTTCTTTGCTGATTTTTTGTCTAGTTGATCTATGCCTTTGTGACGATGAGGTTTTAAGGTCCTCTGTTACAATTGTTATATTTATTGGTTATTTGATTTTTCATATCTATTAATATTTGTCTTATATAGTTGAATGCTCCCATATGGGGTGCTTATATATTTATAATTGTTATCCCTTCCTCTTGAAGTTTTCCTCTAACAAGTATGTAGTGACCTTCTTTATCTCTTTTGATCATTCTTGGTTTGGAGCTCACATTGTCTGCAAATAAAATAGCTACCTCTGCTTTTTCCTGAGTTCCTGTTGCATAGAGTATTGTTTTCCATTCATTGACTTTCAGCGAATGGATTTCTTTTTAAGTTGTGTTTTTGTTATTAGAGCATATTGTTGAATATTGTTTCTTGATCTATTCTGCCAATCTGTTTGTTTTGATTGGTGAATTGAGGCCATTTACATTGATAGTTATTACTGATACACATTGGCTTATATTTGGCTTGTTATTTTCCTGCTGTTGGTTCCTTGATTTTTTCCTTCCATTTAATTGCTTGCCCTGCCTGGTGGTTTCTTTCTGTTGTTATTCTTGGAACTGTGGTCATTTTTATCTCTGTCTGGAATGTCTTTCAGTAACCCTGTAAAGGGTTGGTGGTCATGAATTTCTTCAGCTGTTCATTGTTATGGAAGTGTCTTATATCTTATAAGACACTTATAATTTTATAAGATAGTTTTTCTGGTACATCAATCTAGGTTGGAAGTTGTTTTCTTTCAGGACTTGAAATACTTCACACTGAGCTCTTCTTGACTGATAGGTTGTTGAGAAATCTGCTGTGATTCTAACGGGCTTTCGTTTATAGGTAACTTATTTCTTTTCTCTAATAGCTTTTGGTATTCTGTTCTTGTGCTGGATTTCTGACATCTTGATTTTTATATGTCAGGATATAGATTTATATGTCAGGATATAGATTTATTATGGCTAACTGGAGTTGTATATGCCTCACTTATTTTTATGTCAGATTCTTTTCTCATGCTTGGGAAGTTTTCTGCTATTACTTCTGCAAATAGATTTTTTATGTCATTTGTGTTGGCTCCTGCTTTTTCAACAACACCAATTATTCTCATATTATTTTTCTTTGCATCATCTTGCAGCTGTCAAATTGTTATTTCCTGATTTTTTTTTTTCAGGAGATGTTTCCTAGGGGTAGGTGATATAGCTCAGTGGCAAAAGCACCTACCTACAAACACAAGGTCTTGAGTTTAATTCTCAGTACAAAAAAAAAAAAGTTTCCTTTCATGATTGTTAGCTGCAATGCTGACTTCAAAGTCTGAAAGTCTGTCTTCAGTTTTGTTCAGGCATTTTGTCAGCTTTTACTGGAATTTCTGATTTCCCAGGTCTGTTTCATTCCCATGAATCTGTTTCATTCATTCCATTTCTTTGCCATGTTGATTATTTACAGTTTCCATCCTTTTCCCATCATCATCTATTTTTTAATGTGTCTCTGATCTAGATTTGCTGAGCAATTCTTCTGTAAATGTTGACATCTTTTTTTATTTGAGAAATTATTTCTGATCTGATTTTCTCTATAGCCTCGTGGATTTGTTTCTTTAGTCTGGTTGCTATCATTTCAGTAATTTCATGTGTGTCTTCCCTTTTCTTCTATTTTGTTGTATTGTCGACTTTTTCTAGGTGGGCTGGAGGTTTGAGATTGCATCTTGCTTCTGTGTCTTGTTATTTTCTATTTTTAAAATGTTTTATTTTCTGTGTTGATCCTTGTAAGTTTTTGTGGTAGGTATCTATATCATTAGTATCAAGCCCTCTCTAGGAAAAAATCTGTTCCTCAGGGATGTCTTCTACATGTAGGAGGTTCTTGGCTTGTGTCTGTTCCAAGATCCTACCTTCCCAGGTAATTAAGAGTGAGATGTTAATATCTGCTTGGCTCAGTCTCCAGTTTTGGTGCTAGGCTGTGGTGAGGTTATTACCCCAGAGCTTTACAGTACTGTTATGACGTGAGAACAACTGATAACAATGAATATGACATCCTACCTATGACAGTACAATTAGCAATAGCAGTAGTATCAAGCACAGTTTAAAAACAGACAAACTGTGGTAGCTATTTACCTTAAACCATAAGAGCAAAGTTGATAATTTTGTAACAGAATTGATTGTAGACTGGGAGCTTGCATTCAAAGTGTTTCCCCTTAGGAGAGTGGTTTTACCCTTTGGTGGGATGATGGAAGAAACACAGTGTATGGAAAAAAAAAAGAAAGAAAGACAGTGTATGAAACAAAGATAACTGAAAAGAAAGTAGAAGCATGGCTGGAGAACAGAGGATGATCATGCAAATTTTGGGAAGCCAGAGGAGAGGGCAGAGGAGAACGGATGAGGGAGTAAGCAAGGGATCATCCAAACTTGGTCTCGTGGTGTGGGGGATGGGATTAATTTTCTGTGACCCAAATGTTTAGAACAAAGAGAAGAGAACAAAGAGAGAGAGAGAGAGAGAGAGAGAGAGAGAGAGAGAGAGAGGAGTGACCCCACCCACCTGCTTCTATTCTGTGTTTCTTGGTCCCTACACACGTGCTGGTTCCCCTAACCTGCCCCTGTTGGCTCATATTGCCATTGCTGCTTCAGCCTCTCGTGCCAGTAGACCTGTCTGTCCATCCTGTGACCAGCTGAGACCCCCCCATGTTGCCGATGTTCCCTCTGGTCTTTGAGTCTTCCCAGGCAGTTTACCTAGTTGTGGCAGCAGTGAGAGTTGGGGCTGTTCTTTGGACCTTGTGGCTTGATTCACCTGGATTACTGCTGTGGAAATGGCCACGGGAGGGACTGCCTTGCTCTGTGCCATTCACCTGAATCCTGCGGAGAAGGCGATCTTCTTTTGCTTTTTGAGATAGTCTCCCTATGTAGTTCAGGCTGGCCTTGAACTCATGGTAATCTTCCTGCCTCAGCCTGCCAAGTATTGGGATTATAAGTATGTTTCACCATGCCTCACTCTGTACCCTAATTTTGTCACATACCTATGGTAATATGTCTTAAGGTTTAAAACAAGCTTACCCAGTCAGGTTGCTGAAGATCCAAAATAGAAAACTCTGCCAGGTTATGTTATTGCCTTTGATTTAATATCAGAATAGGAGACATTTTATTCAGAGTGAAATTTTTAAAAATCTGATGAGCTATTTATGGGTAGACTCCACCTCATCGTGTCTGCAGTTTTTCTAACGGATGCTCACCTCCTAGTCCCAGGTCTAAAATTGTGATTAGGGGCCGTGTACCAAGTCGGGCATTGCTAGTATTTGAGAACTTCTTAGAAGCAGACACCTGCCTGCACTGACTCATTCTGTCCCCACGAGACCTCTGTGAAATGAGCCTTAAAAGCCTCATTGAGGAGTGAGGGAAGGGGACCCAGGTACATTTTCCATCTGTCCCCAGCTGTCCCTATGCACTGTCCTTCCTCTACCACCGCCATAGATGATATCTGAAGCCCACCACCTTGTGGACTAGATCCTACTCCTGCCAGAAATGCAGACATTTCCCTTGAGTTTCTGTAACCTCAGGGGACTTGTTTTGTTTTGCTTTTGCCAGCTTATTCTCAACAACACACAAACATGCCATTAATTTCCCCATTTAGCAAAAACAAACAGAAAAACTAAACACCCGCCCCCTCCATGCCTGGATATCGCCCCTTCACACACACTCCCCTCCATGCTGAGGATTGGAGTCAGAGCCTTTTCCCAGAGCCACTTTCCTAGCCCTCTTTATTTATTTTTAAGACAGGGTCACACTAAGTTACTAAACTGCCCAGGCTGGGCTTGAACCTGTGATCCTCCTGCCTCAGGTTCCCGGAGTGCTGGGATTGTAGGTGTGAGTCATCAGCAATCTCATTTCTTAACTTTGCAGCAAGTTTCCATGGGAGAGTTGATTAAACTTCCCATCAACCCAGGCTCCATCTTGCCTCCAATTCCTTTGCATTAAGTGCCAGCCCACAGTAATGCCTCCCACCATGCGTCTCCTTGCTGGGCTTCTCTTGTGAACTTACTCCAAACTCAAAATCCAACTACCACTTGGTATTCTCTCTTGGCTATTCCAGAGCTTTCTTAAATTTAACACAGTTCCAATGAACTCACCTCACCCATGTCCCTCCAAAACTCCTGCTCAATTCTCAGGCTCCACATATTTCAGCCGTTGGTGACTTTGTTCTCCCACCTGGTCAGCCCAAAGCCCTGAGATTGAGCTTGGCTGTCTCTTACAGGCCACACTCCATCTCAGAAAAGACAATAAGTTGCACTTGCAAAATACACCCAGAAGTTGCACGTGTATTGGCCTTTTCCTGTGTCCCTAAGAGCCAAACCACTTCTGGTCTGGATTGCAGTCATTGTCTCTTTCTGGTCTCCACTTTTGTCTTGCCATGTAACATATTCTCCACAAAGCAGCCAACATCTTTTAAACATTTTGGAAAACTTATCTCACTGAAAAACTTTCCAGTGGTTCCTCATCTTTCTCAAGTAGAAGCTGAAATCCTTTCAGTGGGTCTCAAGGCCACAGTGACCTCTCCAACCTCATCTCCTTATCGGCGTTTGTCCCTGTTTCAGCCTCACCAAGCTCCTCCCTGTTCCTTCAACGTGCTGAGTCCATGCCTACCGCAGAACCTTGGCACCAGCTCTTCCCTCTGCCGGCACAAATGTCATCTTCCCCTTCTTCCACACATGCCACCTTCCCAGTGAGTCCTAGCCTGACAACTCTCCTTAGAACTGCAGCTCTGGGACTCATTCATTTCCCTTGCCCTGCTCAATGCCTAGGTAAAGATATTTGTCAGAACAATAGAGTTGGCTTACTTTTTCGTGTCTACCGTTTATTACCTCCTTCGTTCTGACTATAAGGTAAGCTCTTCAAAGGCAGAGGCTCTTGTCTGCCTGATTCACTAACCATAGGAGAAGGCAGGGCAGAGAGCAAGCTGCTGCTTGGTTAGGACAGCTATAGTTTAGATCCTGCTATATTTCTGGCCTTTTATCACTGGCTTTGGTTTTGCTGGGAAAACAAATAAGTTTGTGAAGCAGCAAATAGAATGAAACAAAATCTAAAATACCCATGTTACCAGAATAGAGGGGCTTGTTAGAATGGCCCGAGGCCTCCAACATGAAGAGGTCTGGATGGAAAATGGGACGTAGAAAAAGATGAGCAATAATCCAGGAAGATGCCAAGAGAATGACTGACCCTGAAAGACAGCAAAGACGTGCTGAAGAAGCCGTCCCCTCTCAGCTCCGTCAATAGAGGCCAGACCTGTCCTTCCTGCCTGACTGGAGTGGGCCTGAAGGTCCGCAGAGAAGGAAGGGGTCATTGTGATGGACAGAGAGAGGGGCCAGCTCCCACGAGGCAGGATCTCCATCTGCATGCACGGTCTCCTATATTATCCATTATACCCTAACACTAATCACAAGAGTCCTTGTAAGAGGGAAGCAGAGGGACTCTGCCCCCTCGTATCTTTCCCCCTGCACCTGCAGGTAACTATTCTTAGTCTCTACCCTATTCATATGTGTGTGTTTATGGTGTAAATCTATGTGTACTCATGCATCTACACATACGCAACAAATACAGAGAGTCGTTTCTTCATGAGGAGCCTGTGACAGATTGGGTCCCAGCATCCCTCCCCCCCCACACACCAACAGTCACACCTGAAGCCCCTGCTGTTGAGGTGTAGCATTCACACATGGCCATCCCAGATTCCTAGCCTCACCTCTGAATGACTTATAATACCTAAGACAACGTAAATGTTACATAAATAGTTGTCATGCTGCATCATTGAGGGGATAATAACAAAAAAGTCTGTGCACATTCAATGCAGACACAATTTTTATAAGTCATATTAGATTTGCAGTTAATTCCATGAGTGACCAAGGGACCTGCAGATGTGGAGAGCTCACCATACGGTGTGTGCGCGTGCATTCATGTGTATACTGTGTTTCCTATAGAAAAAAGATAATATAAGCTGCACAGTAGTGAAGCATGACTTTTCCATGGAGCTATGTCTCCCAAAGATCTCTCCCTATCAATAAAAGCAGCCCTTGTGGTTATCAGCAGCTGCTTGTTAACCCGTTTTGTAACTATTTCACACCTTGTTCATGCTGTTCTCTCCTGCAGGACATTTGAACCATTTGCAGTGGTGATTTTTCAGACCCTCAAACAGTTCCCTCACATGCATGGTTTCTGGCTTCCAGTGCACAGTGTTCCTGGGTTGAGTTCCTAGCAGGCCAGCTGCCGGGTCAAAGGGGAGATTCAGCTATAACCCTGGTAGACACCGCAAAATTCCCAGCATGCATGTGGCACCATTTTGCGTTATCATCAGCAACAAATTTAAACAAATGTATTTAAGGCTGAAAAAAATGCGAATTACTTTAGAAAACATTTTAAATGAATAATAGAAAGGACTCGGATTGCAAGGAGACCACATCGATGAGAAGTACTTGTCCACAATAAAATGCAAGCTGGCCAGTGACCAGTGGGCACCATCTGCTGGTATCATTAGCTGCCTTTGTGTGGCGAATTGCCTGTTGAATGTGGATCGCTCACCCACCATAAGTTTGGGTTTCTCTAAATTCATCCCCTATTTCTCAAAGTCTTTGTGCTGTATCTTGTTAGCCAGCTGGGCCGTGCTGTTGGCCCAGTGTGCCAGGTGACTGTTACCTGGACGTTAGCGACATCCTCCTGCATGGAGAAAAAAGACGTCTCGCATCTGTGTGGTGGAAGCTAATGACAGTAGCAGTGAAGCTGTGTATAGCCTGTTTTCCAGCACAGGCTGGTGCGCGTCCCTACAGATGATAACAGCAAATGCTCCCCTAGGGCACACTTTGTTCTGAGTGCCACTTTAAGAGGTTTATTTGTATAAACTCACTTAATCTTCAAAATGACTGGGGAAAATATAGTTATTGCTGTGTTTCTCATTTACTGTGTTTCTCATGGCAGTTGAGATGCCTGAAGTCACCACAAGTTTAAATAAGCTGCTCCTTGTCTTAGGAATGGTAAACAATGAGACTTGGCGTCTGAATTAAGACAGTCCTTTCAACCACGGAATTCTGCAAAGTGGTAGAGTCTTGTAGCACCCATTTTACACGTGAGCAAACTGAGTCTCCAAAGGTCAGAAGGTTTCCCCAGCATCCCACAGCTACTAACAAAAAGAGCTAAAATTTAACTTTTTCTTGTAACTTTAAATCATGTCCGCCTGTTTATGTGGTTCATATGTCAAACTCTTTTAACTGAACATAAAACAGCTATGCCATTCACTTGTGAGAACTAACAATATATTAGTCATTTGAGACATTCCTTCACTTTCTTTTTCTAATGCAAGGAGGACATTTGACGCATGTCACTGGGGGCAGCTTTTCTGTGAGATGTGTTTGTATTCTGCTTGTTACCTCCACCAGTATGCACAAGGCTTTGGGGTCCCTAATCATCGGTTTTATTCTCTATATTTTAAATATCAGAGTACTGGGAGTTTATGAGATATACCCATTGTTTAAAAAATTCTTTTAAAACTCTTTCTTTCTTTCCCTTTCTACCTTCCTTCCTTCCTTCTTTTCTTTCTTGTTTTGTTGTTGTTGTTTTTGTTTTACTGGCAAAGAGTATGAAGCCATGGCTCACAGATGGAGCAAAGCAATGTGTAACTCAGAGGAAGATTTTGCAGGGGACAGAAACTGGCCTCAGTCCTGGCTCTGTGTTCACTTCTTTTGTGACAATGGGCAGGTTGAGCTACTCACAGCCTATCTCCACCCCCACCAAGTGTGAGTAATAATTCCTTTCTCACAAAATTGCACAGAACTGAATGGGAACACATATAAAACGCCCAGTGTGGATCTGTGACAGTCAATATATTCAGCAAACAACAGCAATTTGAGTAGTAAACTGTACCATCCAAAAGTGCCATCATGTAAAGAAGCAATGAAAATAAATCTGGACAAAATAAAACGGCTAGCAACAATCAATGAGGTTACTACCGAGACGAGTGATTTTTTTCATAAATTAGTGTTTTCTTTCCCTTCATCTCCTCATTCTCAAACCGGAAGTCACTTATTTTGAAGAGGTTGAGGTGGGTTCTCTAGAATCACTTGATAAAGATCAAGAAGCATAAAGCGAAAAGTATTGCAGCACAAAATTAAGGGTGACTGTTACAGCCACAGAGCTTCTTAGGCAGGGCTGGAGGACTTTGGAAATTAGATCTTCAGCTTTGTAATTGGAAACTGGAAGAAGGTGATGAGGTCAAGCCCAATAGAGGGGCAGAAATTGGTGACATATAATTTTACAAATATTATTAGCATTTTCGCACGCAGTAAGAAGGGCCTCTTATTGCCTCAAGTCTCTGTCTCCCCGGGTTTGGATGTGCAAAGACAGGGGTGGGTGGGGGATACAATGAGACCATAGACAAGGAAACTCCCAGTGGTTTTGTCTCTGGACAGTTCTTGGCTCCCTTTCTCCTGTGTTAAAAGGAAACCAGGCCTTGACCTTCTGGGCAGCATCAGCATTTTAATTCCAGGCATTGTGTCAGATTAGTTCTCTGACCCTGGCACCTCCATCCCTGCATCTCAGCATGAGGGAGCTAGAGAGAGTCTATCTCTGAAGCATAAGTAAATGAATCAATCCTCATTTTAAAGATCCAACTTGACTCTTGGTAGGTAGACACAGAGGAGGCCTCTGGGAAGACACGGTACAGATGTGGGCGCTTGGCGAGGTAGGGGGAGGCCCGGTGGGGGCTGGGAGGGCCAGCTGGGCCTGTGCTGTAGAGAGAGGCATCCACATGGCAGATACTGCTGACCACCTACCCAATACCCACTTCTCCTTCCTGTCAACAGAAGCCGGACGGGTGGTCAGGACAACCGTGCATTCATCTCATGCCAAGTGCAGAGGCGATGAACAAGCCCAGGTGTCCAGGGGCAGGAAGTTCCCTACAAGCAGCAGATGAGCTGCCATGGGCCTCCGTGAGGTCCTTTGCCACTGCTTTGCCTCCTGCTGAGGTCTGGTCCCACCAAGCCTAATGTGGCAGTGTTGGGAGGTGTGTGGGACACGGAGCTAAGGCCGCCATGATTTATTAGTGTCTGTCTGGTGAGGGAGGGAGGCCTCAGCGTGGCAGCCTGTGGAAAGCCAGGGCCTCTCAGCTTCTGCCTTTCAACGTGCCCCTTCGCCTTCCATTTTCTTTCCTTTTTCAAGTAAATGACTTTCTTTTCTGACATTTTACAGTCAGTTTTTATATAGCTTAATACTTTCTCAAAATCATCTGCTTTTAAGAGCTGGGAATGTAGCTCAGTGGTATAAGCATCTGCCTGGCAAGGGCAAGGTCCTGAGCTTGATTCCTGGTACAAAATAAAACCCAAAGCACAACCAAAAACAAAACGGTCCTGGAAAATCATTCATGTTTGGTAAATACATTTCTACCCTGAAAATTTCATAGCTGGAAAACCACTTCAATCTATGCATGTGCTACTTTCCTGCTGAAGGAGTCTTAGAAAAGGAAAGTCAGGCAATTCTATAATCCATCAAGAGCAGTGAGAATGCAAGGAAGTGCAAATGTCATTAAATTTTACCTCCAATAAGAATTTAGTCAGTGGCTTCTACAGATGTGTTCAGTATTGACACAGTATAAGGTCCTCACCAGATGTAGCTGTTTGACCTTAGACTTCTCAACCCAAATAAACCTCTTTTCTTTGTAAATGACTCAGGCTCAGGTTTTCTGTTACAGCAAAAGCAAACTGAGACACTTCTGATTTGCATCACAGATAAGATAGCAGAAATACAGAAATCAACTGACATTCCTGCAACAAGAGCTCTATCTTCGCTGCTTTTCACCTTACTGAGACAAAATGCCTAACACTCAAAGTTAAAGGAGGAAAGGTTTATTGTAGCTTACAGTTGGTGGAGGTTTCAGTCCATAATCAGCTGGCTGCAAGATAGGGTGGCATGGTAGAGGGTCCTGCAGAGGAGACACAATTCATGGCAGGCAAATGTCAACACAATTGGCAGGCAGCAAGTGATGATGGCAGCTCTGTTCCTGCCCCTTATACTCTAACTAGTCTACTCACCCTTAAGGCAGACACCCTTAATCCTAGCATCGCACCATGAACGAATCCCAGCATCACACACTCTAGATCCTGCCACCAAAAAGCCCCATTGACGAGGTCTGGAGGGGGCATATAGATACAAGCCATAACAAATCCTAAGATTGAGAGCCATAGCTGTGGAGGGCTGAGTAGAAAGACAGAGCCTGGTCCTGAGGCACTGCTGTACCAGCCCTGTACTTTCTGCCACTGGGTTTCTTACTCCATGGGGACCAGACACTGATCCACTGGTGTAGCCTGCTGTTTTCCTGCAGCCAAGGGCAGTCATAGCTGCTCCTGACTTGAAGAGAGGGGAAGATTCTGGTAGGGAGAGTGGTGGCAAGGGTAACCTAGGCAAGAACGGTTCGGGAGAAACAGCAGCAGCACAAAGGAAGCGTGTGGCTGAGGAGAAGGGCAGCTTGGCTGACCTGAAGTGTCCCACGAAAAGTTCCCTTGGAAAGTTCCTTGGGTTCCTCTGGCATCATTTCATAGGTTTTTGCCTTCCCAGGGGAGCAGACGGAAACGGTGAAGTGAGCCTATTGCCTGCTGTTCTCACACAAGTTACTGCAAAAGCCCACACATCCCTTCCCAAAAGACAGAAATGGGAAGAAAATATGTAGTATTTGCATATTGTTCCAGGAATTCCTTCTTTAATGGGAAATGATGATTTATTGGTTTCAAATGTTTCCATTCCAGAAGAGACAAAAGATTTTTCCCTCCAGGTTTTCAGAAGACATAAGACAAATGTGTTTGGGGATGATCACTGAGCATTTTCCAAACAGGTAAGAGTAGGTCGCCCTGGTTTGCAAGTTCTGGCCTTTGATGATGGCCCAGGCATGCTGGCAGGGACACGAGCAGTCTGTCCTCTCACTGGCCACAAGGACCAGCTCTGGGCTGCACTAAACACCCAGTAGGAAGAGGACTGGGAAGTGCATGTAATACTGGTATCACTGGGCACTGCATTCGATGGGAAATAAAAAGATCACCTTTTTGTTCCTGTTGTTCCCTGATATTTCTATTTTTAATGTATAATAGGTAAGTGTCATTGGAGAGCATAGAAGGAAGAATACTGACTTAACTGAAGTCTTAGAATCAATATTATTTAAAAATATGTCATGCAAATTTCTGCTTGGCTATCTCGATTTCCAGCATTATTTGCTCTTCCTGTCTTTTATTTCCAATTATAGAAAAGTTAAAAAGGACTCTTTCATAGCTTGGGGAAACTATTTGGTATGATTCTAACCAATAATATGCCCGTGAATATTTGCTGGAAGCTCTGATTAAAGTTTTTCAGAAGGTTTATGGATCTAAGAGATAGGATGTCTGGAAGTTCAGCAGTCATCTTGGGTTTACCACGTGACAGGCATGAAAGAAAAGTCTAGAAAAGACCACAGGCTTTGCCATTGACCCATTAAGCCATTGAACCAAAGACAGGAATATTCAACTCTAAACTTCTGTAATATTTAAAAAATAAACTCCAAATCTTTCCGCTCTAGAGATTGAACTCAGGGCCTTTATACTGAACTCTCCTCTCAGTCCCTTTTTATTTTTAATTTTGTAGGCAGACTCACTAAATTGCTAAGTAGCCCAGACTGGTCTTGAATGTGCAATCCTCCTGTCTCAGCCTCCAAGAATGCTGAGATTATAAGTGTGTACTGCCACATCTTGCTCCCCTAATTGTGTAGACCAGTGGTGGTGAACCCACAGCACATGCATTACACTGAGCACACAGGGTTCTGCTGACACACGAGCCAAGTCACCCCAGCATCACCCCAGCAGCTGCGCATCAGATAACAGTGCACAGAGGGGCAGTGTTGGCACTTCCTGATGAATGAGTGGGTTCAGGGCTGCAGATTGGGCAGTTGGTCTCTAAAAGGCTCCCTGTCATTGGTGTAGACCCTCCTCTTCTTCTCCTAAGGCTTTTGTGTTACTTACACCTGGATGCACTCTAAGTGGGCACAGCTGGATTGGTACTGAACTGTTGGAGAAACTTCAAATTCCAGATTAAAGGATGGGGGCTTTACATTTTTTATAACATTCATGAGATTTAGAGAACTCACAGACAGGTCCTCCCATTCTGCTCAGGGCAGCCACGGAGATTTCATCCTGTCCCCTGCATCCAGCTACCAGAAACCCAACACAGAAGGTGACAACTCCTTGCCCCGGCTGAGTCAACAGCATTTTCTCTCTGTGTCTCCACTTTGAAAAAGGAGAAATTTTGGGGGGAAGAAGTCAAGATGGCCGATCAGTGAGCAACAAAATACAAAGCCTCCTGGGAGAAACAACTCATATGCCAGAATAAAACACCTTGGAGAGATACAGACAGAGGGAGATGGATCCTCTTGACATAGGAAAAAATTAAAATGTAAAAAAGCTCATCAAACACATTGGGACTACAACTGGAAGAGCTAAAAATTACAGAACAAAGCATTTTTACTGCAACCCACCAAGTTTGTGCCGGCCTGAATTTGCACCAGCTTGAATCCCTGTGGCCGGCAGAGCTGCCCAAACTTGTTCCCACCACCACTCACAGGAGCCACAGCAGCACTGAAGTTGGGGGTTGGTGAGCCCAAGGGAGAGCAGAGCTGGTGAAGGGACCTTCATTAATCCACAGTCAGTGCTGGAAATGAGACCCCTCCCCACGGGAAGGGAGCAACCAAATGGGCGACATGTTGGAATCAGGCAGGAGGAGCCTAAACTGGGAGTGACAGTGACTTCGGTTGGTTGCTCCCTCCCCAGAGCAGATTCCTGGGATTTGCTTGGACTGGGCCAATCCCCTGCCTGGGACCCAATGAGCTGTCCCAAATTGATTCCCTGTGACTAGCATGCACTAATCTGATGAAGGCTCCTAAAGTTTGGTTGACCTGCTGGGGAGGGACAGGCATACACAGCCTCTGCTTACATCTTAGTGGCAAGAGCAGGCAGAGAGGGTGGAGGTCCCTTGCCAGCATGCTTCAGAGGAACCATGGCCAACAGGGAAGGGGGCTGGGACCTACACTATATACCTGTGTGGAGGAAGCCAGGACCATGACAGGAGAGAGAGGCAAGAGGAGGACCCCAGCCCAGAACCCTGATCCAGGAAAGCACTGATCCAGGAGAGGAAAAAACAAGGGAGATGGAGGGTGGCAAACATGCAACATCAGACATGGCTTCAATGGACATTAAGAGATATCTTCGGGACCTTGTAGATGAGCTCAAAATTGAAATATTAAATCAAATAAAGCAAGATATGAGTAGAGTAATAAAAGAAATGCTCACAGGAAGCATCTCTCAGGAAGATACAGACAGAAGAAGGGAGGAACACAAAAAAAGAGAGAAACATTTGATAAAGAATATAAAGAAAATATAGAATACATGAAGCAGATTCAAAGAGACTACCAGGAAATTAAAAACCCCATTGAAAGCTGGCAAAACTCTTTAAAAGAAACTAAGGATAGACTATCAAAACTTGAAGACAAGTTTGCAATGTGTGATCATGAAAGGAAAGATCTCTTAAAAATAACAAGGAAACAGGCAATAACAACACAAAGGCTAGAAGATGACAAGAAAATCTACAATTTAAGAATAAGAAATGTGAACAAAAAAGCAGGAATACAAACAGGTGAATTACAAAGACTATTCACGGAAATAATTAAGGAAAACTTCCCAAGCATGGGAAAAGAAAATGACATTCGGTTATGTGAGGCATACAGAACCCCAGCCACCTACAACCAAAACAGATCTACACCCAGACATATAATAATCAAGATATCAGAAATTCAATATAAAAACAGAATATTAAAAACTGTCAGAGAAAAGAAACAGATTACCTATACAGGTAAGCCCATCAGGATCACAGCCAACTTCTCAACACAGACCATCAGATCCAGAAGAGCTTGGAGCAAAGTATTCCAAGCCCTGAAAGAAAATAACCTGCAGCCCAGATTGATGTACCCTGAAAAACTGTCACTAGAAATTAATGGAGAAACAAGATACTTCCATGACAAAGAGGAACTGGGGGAGTTTGTGACCACCAATCTAACCCTACAGAGAATACTGAAGGACATTCCAGAGAGAGACAAAAAAAATACCAGGATTTTAGGAACAGTGGCAGAAAGGCCTCAATGAGTGGGGCAGGCAGTAGAATGAAGGAGAAAAGTAGACAAAGGCAGAAACATAGCATAGCAGAAATGAGGCAGAGAAGGATGGCTAGAATCTCTAACATAGACGGCCTTGATGCACTATATTGTAAATAGTGCACCAGGATTTAAAACCCACATTACTCACACCACTCTGCTTAGATGGATTATATTCTGTTCCAGTCATACTACCTGTACTAGATTTGAGGGCACAGACAGTTATCCTGAAAATAACAGGATATAGTGTGGTAATCATCCTTAATTTCTTATTACCTTAATCTAAAGCTCTGTAAAACCTATACTGTTGTACCATGACTGATTGTAATCAAATCTGGTTTGTTAGATTGCTGTTTTGTATTAATAGATTTTATTCAAAGCCGTTATCATTGATAGTATCAAGTCTGAGAGTATAGGCAACTGCACTTAAGATGACAAGATTCACTAGAATATCCACTCTGGTTTGATTATTATCTGCCTTTCAAGTTTTGTACTGTCTACAATGTTTTATTTTTGCTAATATTGTTATGTACTGCTATATTCAATTATACTGCTATATTCAATTATGCCTGATGATATAGACAATTCTATTGAAGATAATGAGACAACACAGTAATCATTGTAGATCACCTTATACTGAGGTTTTATACAACTTTTTGGTTTCATGTTTTGTTTTGTTTTTAATTTTTTTATTTAAAGAGAAAAAAACAAAGGATAGAAATATTACAGAATTTCAAGAAAAGATAAACAGTAAGAAATCACTAGTTGATAAATTAGGTTTCATATTTTTATAGGAATTTGTTTTGTTTTGTCTTGCTAAGTTTTGTTTTTCCCTCTAATACAGAAAGGATAGAAATATATGTAGAGACTCACGCATGCATAGCTGTTTATAGTCTCACCATGTGAATATCTACTTTGTGTGCTTTAATTTTGTAACTTGAACAACTATTTCTAAGAAGACAATACATAATTTATCAACTAGTGATTTTTTATTATCTTTTTTTTTAATTCTGTATGATCTCTACCCTTTACATGCTTTTGTTTCTCTTTAAATAATAAAAAAAAAAAGAAAGAAAAAAGAGAACTGCAGAAGACAGCGTTCGGTGATAGTCTCGAATATTGAATCTCAAAGTCTAGGGTCAGAGACAGCCCAGCTAGCAGTAGAGACCTCTGTGTGAGAGAGAAGAGCATGAAGTGTGGAACACCCAACCTGAGAGAGATCAAGCAACTGGATTTCAAAGGGTTTCCAGGATCTAGTTTCAGTCTACACTGAGCTGCACCCACTCCCTTTTCATCTTCCTTTTGTTTAAATTTTGAGATAGGATCTCAATGAGTCACTAAATAGCCCAGGTTGAGCTTGAAGCTGCACACCTCCTGCCTCAGCACCCCAGAGTGCTGGAATTAGGGGCACGTGCCACCATATCCAGCTCAGCTTGTTTTCTCTAGTCTTTGCTGTGGTTTTCCACTGTCAGGGACCTGAACATCCTCTGCATGGTAAATTAAAATACACAAATCCTCCAGTATGGATTGAAGGTTTACATATCTTCTCCCCTACTTCTGTCTCCAGCAAGAAATGATTAAGTTTAAATAAGGTTATGAGGGCACAGCCCTGATTCTGAGGCTTAGTGAGCTATAAGGTGAGGTCGCAGGGAGCTCTCATTCTCTCTTTCCACAGGGAACAAAGAAGAGGTCCCCCTGGCCACAAGCCCTGAGAAGCAGCCCTGAATGAAACCGATGTTGTGGGCACCTTGGCTTTAGACTCTAAGCCTCCACAACTGTGTAAGCCATCCGGCTTGTGGCATTTCACTGTGACAGCCAGAGTTAATGCTCCCCCACTGTTATGGATTGAAAACTTATGGTGGTCAACTTAACGCCAGCTGGATTATATTCAGCAGGGCGCTGAGCGTAGATGTTCCATCTGAGGAAAGTTTCCAGCATAGATAGAGATGTGGAGAAGGAGAAGCTATTCACATTAGATGCATTAAGGCATTGAGGTGTTGAGGCGTTGTGCGTTCTCCTACGAGTAGCTGTTTGAGCTGTTGGTTCTCCTGGAGGAGCTCTGGTCCTCACATCGAGCATTGTTTCCTGGCTCCAGAGAGGAAGACGTGTGCCACTTGGTCTCCAGGATGAACTCATCACGCTGGCTTCCTGGCAGGTACTCAACTGTGCTTGTCGGAGGAGGAGCTCAGGGCCTCTGTGTCACTGAGGATGGCTGTGGTGCTTTCCAGGACAGCCCTGGTCTTGTTGTGAGTGTGACTTCTCGGCTCCAGCATAGAACCCCCAACCTACTAGCACAGCTCCTTTACCCTGCTGGCATAGACTTTCTGGCTTCCACCGCTGACCTTTGGACCTTCCCAGCACAGATCCGTAAAAGAGACTGGCATGAGTCCTTCTTGTGGGCTCTAGACCTCCAGTTGGGCTGATGGGAGGCATTGTCGTTAGCACTGGGTCTTCATCTGGACTCATGTGGGACATTGCTGTGGGATTCAGGCCCTTGGCTAAATATTCTATGTCTTTAGTGATGTGGATAGAGTTCCTGCATTTTCTTACATTAACTATGAATGACCATCATAAAAATAATATTATAAACTACATGTCCTTATTCTAATTGTTTTCTGCACAACCCTGACTACAACACCCTTGCATCAAACATGCTTATTTTGCTGTTCTTGCCACTTTCTGAAGCACTTCTGCAAGTCTTTCATGAGTGTCTAGCTGTGCCCCAGAGGCTGCTTCAGTGTTCTGAATCCATTCAAAATGTTCACCTTTCATAGTCATTTTGACTTTAAGGAAGAGGCTGAGGTCACATGGTGTGAGAT
Source organism: Hydrochoerus hydrochaeris (assembly GCA_004027455.1). Taxonomy (NCBI): domain Eukaryota; kingdom Metazoa; phylum Chordata; class Mammalia; order Rodentia; family Hydrochaeridae; genus Hydrochoerus; species Hydrochoerus hydrochaeris. The sequence goes on along the minus strand of PVLA01002617.1, from coordinate 63,986 downwards.
CTGGTGAATAAGGCGATTAGGATGCACCCTAAATTTTTATTTGCCATAACTATTTGATTGATGAGTAGAGATCAACAGATATAGTGAATGTTTACATTTAAAACAATTATCATAGTAAAAACAAGGCCAGGCCCAAGATTTAGCTCAGTAGCAAGGGCACTAAAAGGTCCCTGAAAGTGGAAAACCACATGAAAGACTATAGAAAACAAGCTGAGCTGGATATGGTGGCACATGCCTGTAATTCCAGCACTCTGGGGGGCTGAGGCAGGAGGTGTGCAGCTTCAAGTTTAACCTGGGCTATTTAGTGAACTGGCAAGGGAAAGGTCATGAGTTTAATCCCTGGTAAAAAAAAAAAAAAAAAAAAAACCAACAACAATAAACACAAGGCTATTAGTCTGTTACGGTTTATGGTTGGATGCACCCTCAAGCCTCATGCATTCAAAGGCAGGGCTTGGAGAAGATGATACCTTACATGGGCGCTATAGTTGGCTTGGGGTTGGAAGATGGGGTTAGAGCAGACCACATGAATTATTGAGGGTGTGACCTGGAAGAGTTTACCTCCCTTCACTGTCTGCTTCCCTGTCATCATGCCATGTGCAATTTCTTCTGCCTGTATCTCTTTGCTATGCTGTCCCTCCCACTTTGGAGTCAGCCAACAATGCACTGTAAACAAGAAACAAGATAATCCTTTCCTTCCTTAAATTGTATCAAGTATTTTGTCCCAGCAATGAGGGAAGTCACCAATACAATCCCCTTCGAAATACTCAAACTACTCCCACTTGATTTGAACATATATACCTCATCATTCTTAGCAATGCATCTGTTATTATAATAAGCTATTTTTATTTACATTTTCACCATATGCTTTGATCACTACTAGTAAATACAGTACTGGGTTCATCTGCACCTTCTATATAGGGGATACCTCCATTCCCACTGCCACCTCCTTTTAACTTTCCTTGAAAAAGTTCTGTTCCAAAAAGTCTTCATTAAAACCAGTAAGAAAACTCCATTAATGAAAATTCCAAACATTTTCTCAAACCCATGCACCACTGAACCAGAGATATTACATGTTCAAAAAATGTGTTCATTTTATTGTCAAGAACGCTGGCACGGAGAGGAGAACTAACTGGCCTGAGGTCATATGGTGAGTGTGTGGCGGAACTGGGACCCAAACCCAAAAGCATTAGCTCCAATTCCTATTCCCTTTCATCTGCCTTTCATTTTCAGTAGCTCCCCTACGTGCTAATATCTGTTTCCTCCAGATCCGAATGGAATAAAAGGAAGTGTGGACCAACTGAAATTGATTTGGGCTTGTTCCATTTCCTACTTAGACTCAGCCATGTAACCAGTGCTTGGAAGGATAACACTGGCCCTGAAATCCATTCCTCCACAGCCACCAAGCCAGTGTTACATGAAGGCATGAGAAGGACAGAATCTACAGGGAGTCACTTATATCAAATCCCAGTAAAGAGGATTTAGAATGCCTTGAAGTGGGCGGAGGGCACTCTTGCTTACATGCCCAGAATTTAAAAAAAAAAAAAAAAGCATTAAAGGACTTTCTGAAAACCACAGCTCTGCTCAAAGAGAACCACAACTGTACACAAAACACACTTCTGTGAAGATGTCTGACCCAGTAACTGTCTGTTCGTTTTAAACTGATGCCACCCTTATTATTCCTTGTGGCTAAGAATTATTGCTTCAAAACCACATATGCAATCTGTGTTAGTCACTTTCATGTGACTCGGACACCCACAATTTAAAGGAGGGGTAATTTATTTTGGCACATAGTTTAGAGAATTCAGGCCATGGTTAGCTGTTCCAAGACAGATATAGCATGGCAGAGGGATGTAGTGGAGGAAAAGGAGCTCAATCCCTGGAAGTCAGGATTAGAGAGAGAAAGGATTATCTAGGGACAAGACTGTGCCCTTCTAGGTGGCACCCTCAGTGATCCACCTTCCCCAGGGCCTAACTTCTAACAGCACAGCCAATGGACAAATCACTGATAAGCATGGTGCCCCCATAAATCCATTCACATAAGGCTTTTAAATTTTTAAACTTTTTTATTAATATATATTTGCAGTATTTACATTCATGGTGGGAAAACAGTACATGTACAGAATGCATCTTAATTCTTTTTACTTCCCTTTCTCCTCTCCTCCCTGCCTCTTCCCTCCATCTTATACGAGACTTTGAAGAAATAGTCTAGACCCAAACCACAGCAAATTTCATTTTTTCTTTAAAAGTTTTCATTTCTTTCACCTTTCTAGGACACTTATGACCACTATCATGGTTTGCCATGGCTTGTGTACCCCAGATTTGCAAAACTCTGCTCATTCCTGAATACACTCATGTTTCTTTAGAATATTTGTGTAATTAGGATACTTAGGACTTCTGCATTACAGAAGAGGCAGCCGTGGCTGGCTTGGATTAAGCGGCTTGACTTGGTGGTGATGAACACCGTGCAAAGGAGGTGAAAGGTAACTTGCTGAGTCCTGATCAGAGATCCACAGTCCCATGTCCACAGAGGCAGGTGGTGTCAGACAGCGGAGCATGTGGAAAGACTGGAGTGAAACAGGAATAGCCAGACAAAGGGTCCCCATAACTTCCCTGGGTCCTTTGGTGTTAATGGATCCTCATATTATATTGGAGCATCTAGAGGAAAGGGCCTGTAGATCTTTATCTACATTTAAAAATGTTTTCAAATAATAACTAATGATAAAAATGAAACTATGTAGAGCTCCACAAATCACATGCTGGCCAGTCACCTTTTGTGCCTTTCAAGTGACAGCAACTCCCCACAGACAGGGCTTTTCCAAGCTAGTTGTGGTGATGTACTCAGAATTCCCAGCACTCAGGAGGCTGATGCAGGACTATTGTAAATTTGATCCCAACCTGGGCAACACAGTGAGAACTTTGAAGAGCTGTTATGATAGACGTCACCTAGAGAGACAGTGCTGAGTGTTGCATGAACTTTTGGCATTGTATATCTCTTCCATTTAACCATTTTAGTGTGAGGAGAGGCTACATTGTGCTTTTAGGTTTATGTTTCCTCTAAATTTGAGTGACATGCTCTGACCCTATGTAGTGTGGAAGGAGCCAAGTTAATTTAAGCTTCTCACCTAGCTCCCCACTGCTTTCAGATAGGGCTGAAGCTGTAGGCTTTGCCCACTATCCCACCAGGCTCTGTCCTCAATCTCTCGGACCATCTGCTGGTCTTCTCTTTTGCTCCAGATTTTTCCTCTTTCAGGCTCTGGTCTCAGATTTTGTCCTTTCGACCTTTGGGACTCAGCTCAACACAACCTCTTCCAAGTAGTCTTTCCTGACCCCACAATGCAGCAGCTCATTCTGTGCCAAAATGGTCCATTTGCTTATTCACATCCACCAGTTCTTCAGGGGTAGATGGGAGGTATGTGGTTGTCCTCACATATGAGCAGGTAATGTCTGTTAAGTGAAGCAATGAATGAACACATCAGTGGATTAATGGGGTATCCGAAAATGTGAGCAAACTTAGAGGTTTATCTAAGAGGGCTTTGTGATGATAATGAAGAAAATCATGATGAAGATGATGGTGATGGTGATGATGATAATGATGATGACGGGGAAATGTCCCATGTCTCCTTTGGCTCTCCTGGCTTCAGCAGAGATGGTTCTGGAAAGCATAACATCTTTTATACTCAGCTTAATGCCAATGTAAAAAGGTTACAAGGAGATGCTCCAGGCTACTGCAAGATTCACTTCCTTTAATCATAGTAGTTACTCAGCAACACTCAGGGAGACTGATTAAAGCAGATGAATCACTGCAGGTTTCCATGAGAAACTGTTTGAACTCTTCCCTGAAGGCCTGGTGGGCACAAAGATTGATATCTTGCTGGCTACCTGCCGGCTCAGACACGCTTCGTGCAAATTTGATTGCTTGGTATTTCCCTCTAGATTTCCTAAATAGGGAAACTTTAATAATCCAAGAATCATGTGTGGAACACTAGGCCACCAGAGGGACATCTGAGTCATCTTATATTCTTATGTAACACATGCTGGTTGACTCGGAAGGATTGATGGTGAATCTGCCACCAGAATGCAACAGCCGTGCCCTGGTGCAGGAAGCCAGAGATCCTGGGTGGAACAGCGTGAGGAAACCTGGCTGAGGCCGCCAGCTACATTTCTCTAGCTCTCAGCAGCCACAACCACTTGAGCAAAAAAACCCACCAGCTGGTGAAGCCCATTGATTAGTTGTCCAAAGGATGCGATGGTATTTTAAAACTCTTTTCTGACTCAAGGGTGTCAGAAGGCACAGGATGAGGAAGGCAGTGTGAACCTATGAAAAGGCCTTTGTCCCGAGGAACACAACTTGTCCCCAGGAGCTCCACAAAGGACAGAAGCGAGTCAGCTCCTTCTCTGTATTCCCAGCACTCCGGGCCTGCGTCTAACAGGGACCCGCAACAGGGTGTCACATGAAAAAGCACTTAGGTGCTTGCAGCTTGGCCGGCTGATTTTGTTTTTCCCACATGGCAGCCATGAAGCCGACTCAGCCCCTTTTTACTGTAGATTTCACAGAGTGGCTTTGGAAAGCACAGAGAAATTGGTTTCCTGGCAGAAGAGGCAGTACCTTCCTCAGCCCCAGTCACACCGGCGCCCAGCTGTTCTCTGGGCTTTGTTTTTGAACACCTAGTTCCCTCTCTTCAAAAGCAGAGCTTCCCCCATGGCTCTGTGTTTTCTGGGGAGAGAAATGTACATCCATGAAAGACCTGTGTGCTGCACAACGATTTGAGATTGTTCCCAGAAGCAACACCGTATCCAATCTTGTGGTAAGAAAATGATCCTTCCAAAAGGTTTTTCTCAAGGTTTACAATAAAGAGAATAACTTTAGGTTTTTCCATTATGTCTTCTTTTTCCTATGCCCCTCCTACCTTCCTTCCTTCCTTCCTTCCTTCCTTCCTTCCTTCCTTCCTTCCTTCCATTTCCCTCTCCCTCCCTCTCTCCTTTACTTCCTTCTTTCACATCTTCAGAGAGGCCAGCAGGGCTCAGGCTTGGAGCCTAGATAAGGATCAATTTATAGTTAGACTTAAATAAACTGAATTTGTTCACATTCTATTTATTTTTATAGTCACTTTTTGTGTGTATAGAATTATATCAACTTTTAATTTAATATAAAGATAAAACAAAATGAAATAAAACCTTTAAAATGAAATTTAAATTCAAAATCGATTCATTTTAAAAATAGAAATGCTGATTGATAACTGATAACTTTGGAAAAGGTATAATGAGCTGGCGCAGTGGCTCGTGATTGTAATGCCAGCACTCGGGAGGATGAGCCGGGAGGGTTGCTATGAGTTCGAGGCCAGCCCGGGCTACATGAGCAAGTTTAAGGCCAGCCTGCTACATAGCAAGATCCTGTCAAAAGAAAGAAACAAAGAAAGTAAGAAAAGGTATAATGGTAATATTGGGGTTGGGAAAATGGTATAGCATCACATTGGAATTACTATTTTTACTAAAAACTATGGTATTATGTGATAAGTCATTTTACGTGTTGGCTGAACTGGGCCATAGTATGCAGATATTTGATCAAACATTATTTAAAATATGTCTGAGATTAGTATTTAAATCAGTATACTTTGAGTGATGCAGACTCCCTTCCAAATGTGGTAGCCATTGTCTAATCAGTCTTAAGAAAAAGACTGGAATTGGGTGTGGGTTGTGCATGCCTGTAATCCTAGCACTCAGGAGGCTGAGGCAGGAGGATCACTGCAATTTAGAGGCCAGCCCGACCTACATGGTGAGATTCTAACTCAAATAAATAAATAATGAGAGAGAGAGAGCCTGAAAAGGGAGAGGTGAAGAGCTAGGAGGTCTTGTGCTACAAGTGAGCTCTTTGCCCTTTACCCTAAAATCTTGAGAACCAAGCATGAGCCAGTTCCTTAAAATAAACCTCTCTTTATCATATACACATGCATATGTGTATGCATATGTGTGAATGCATGTGTGGTGTGTGTTTGCATGTGTATGGATGCATGAGTGTGCATGTGTATGAATGTGTGTGTGTGCATGTATGTGAATGTGTGTGTGTGCTTCCTCTGGAGAACCCTAACTTATTAGTGTTACCTGATTTTAAAGACAAGCTTTTAGAGTAAGTGACACCCCCTAAACCACTGCAGTCAGGAAGTGGCTGTACCAGGGCTCAGCGTTGGTTCCAACTCAGTCCCTTGACCACGTGGTCTTTGCAATTACAGAAGATGTTACAGAGGACAAAGAAGACAAGCACGTTAGCCAGCCTCGGTGAAAGAAGGATCTGTAAAGGTGGCAAGTCCAGGAAAAGCAGATAAAAAAAGATATGGGGGCTAAGTAAGTCTCGGGCCCACTTGGCTGTCACTTTCTATATTCCCTGAGAGCCTGCACACGCACGCACGCACGCACGCACACGCACACACACACTGCCACTTTGTCTCAAGTCAGCATGTGTAGGTGTCTGAGAGCTTTGGATTTGGTATAAGTTGGGTCTTTCGCTGTGGGGCTCAGTTAACACTGAGGAAGGATCATGACACAATAGGTTAGGACTGGGGACACTGCAGGTGAGAGTTTCCCAGGCAAAGACTTTGCCATGCCTGGGGTATAAACAGCCACCCGATGTTGTCCGTTGCCGTATTGAACAGTCTCATGTTCATTTCAGTGGGTTTCTCGATAAGCTCCTGCTGTGAGCAGCACAACTTCACTAGATGGAGGAACTGCAGAGTTTGCTTTTGTCCCTTAGCAACCTTGAAGCACGACACGGCAATTGTTGACATTAATAAAGAACCCACTGCACTGCTATATGAATCGATTCTATTGAGTTTTCAAGGGAAAATTGAGAACAAGGTTTATTGTTCTGGTTCATGCCTAGATGTCTCCCAAGAGCCTCACACATTCTTAGGTGGCTCTTCTGAAAGGTAATTGGATTCTGGGAGTTTCCAGCTGACTTGTTAGAGGAGGTAAGGTCTGGTCTCAAAAGGTGGTCACCAGGAATGTGACCTGGAAGGACTTCTCTGCCTTCTGTCTCTGCTTCTCATACATCATGCCATGAGCAGCTCTCCTCTGCAATGCCTCTCCACCGTGCCGCCCTGCCTGGTCATGGGCTAAAATGTGAGCCAAAATAAACTTCTCCTCCCTTAACTTGTGGGTGTCAGGTATTTTTGTCCCAGCCATGAAGAAAATAACCCAGCCATTATCTTTCAGAGTAAGTTATATTAATGAAGAAGCTGAATACTGAAGTCATGTCCAAGCAGACATCCAGTGGGAGGAGATGGATTGGTTTGCCATGATCAAGATTCCCTTGATTACAAGAGGCAGAAAACACAATTCATGCAAGGTTTACAAAAAAAAGTGATTCTGTTGGCTCCTGACACTGCAAAGAATTCAAGTCCAGGCTTGGCTAGAAACAGTCTCCACTGCTACATCATGTAGTACGGATATGATTAGAGAAAAATCTAGTGCTACTGTATCTCTCTCCATTTCTCAACTCTAATGCCCTCTTTGTTGGTTTTTGTTGGTTCCATCCTTTTTTTTTTTTTTTTTTTTTTGTCTTTTTGAGACAGGGTCTCACTATGCAGTTCAGGCTGGCCTTGAGTTCACTTTGTAGCCCAGGCTGGTCTCAAACTTGCAACGATCCTCCTGCCTCAGCCTCCCAGGTACTGGGATTACAGGTGTGAGCCACCACACCTGGCTGGTTCCATCCTTGGAACCACTCTCCCTACTCATGGGGAAGAGGAAAAATACTGGAGGGATCTGTCTGAGGCAGAGGGATTATGAATGTCTTCTAGGAAGAGGTGATTAAAGTCAGCTCTGTGTGCACGTAAAGCAGCCCTTCAGGGAGGAAAAAGTGAGACAGTCAGTAGCAAAAGTGGGGGATGTGAAAGCTGCTAGCAGCACAGCATGAACAGGACTAGGCAGAAAGCAGAGACGTGAGTTTAAGAATTAGGAATTAGCAGTGAAAAGATTGCAACATGAGTCAGAGCACGCAGGAATGTAGAGCTCTGGAGAGGAGGTTGGGACAGGGAGAGCTTGGGGGTATTTTACAGGGATATGGTGGAGCTGTTCATGTTTTTTAAAAACAAAAATAAAAGCCACACTCTGGATGTCAAGTAAAGAATTGGCTGTAGGAGGATGGAAACCAGAAGCCAGTCAGAGCCAGGTGAGAGGGATGTGATTTGATGGCAGAGGCCACAGGACACGATCACGGGTCAGAGGTCAGGATAAAGGGACTGAGGAGGCAAGGATGGACCCCAAGTTTCCCACCTGAATGGACAGACTCGCGAGCGCCACGGGCAGAGGTGGGACAGCTGGGGAGGAGCACACTGTACCTGCTTTCTTTGGAGGCTGCTAGATGTCCAAGAGATATGGCAAGTGGGCATCTGGTCTGTGAGGCTGGCTTTGGGGTTGCCAAGAATGTGGATGACTAACTAGCCCAGGGCTTCGAGGACTGACTCCTGGGACTTTCCAACATACATGGGCTGGAAAGAGGTCGTGTAGCCAGCACAGGTGACTGTGTGAGATAAAGACAGACCAAGATTGCACAACCAATGGCCACTTACACAGATCAAATACAATGAGCTCTGAGAGCTGACACATGGAAACGAATCCCTTACACCTCAGACTTGCAGAAATTGCTTTCGAAAATAAAAATAAATAAGAAATCGCTTTCTGCAAATTGCTGGCCTTGTGCCATGCAGTCCCGTTGTTCTTCTGCTAATGGTAGGAGACAGGGTTTGAGAGGTAGTTAAAGCTTGCTTCCTCTTTTTGAGTCTTAATCAGGACCCCCTCTGTTCACAGAAGAAGTTACTCCCCTGGGTTCTTTGCTCCATCTCTCCATGGTCCCTTCTCATCATCTTTCAGGAAGGTGTCTGGGGTAAGACGGGGCCACTGGTCCTTGTTCACTGTGGTGTCTCTGAGATGTGGCTCCTGCTGGCTGCTTGTCTGCTATTGAACTGTGGAACCAGAAAAGGGGCCTCTTGTGTCCCCCGTTCTCCTGGCACTTTCTGAGGTGGGGAACACAAGAGCTTGGGTGGCTTTCTCTGCCCCCCTGAAATGCCCCTGCCAGGCCATATCACTCTGGAGCCACTCGACAGAGACAGTCTCTTGGTGTCTTGCAATTTGCCTGAGCAATGCTTGGAGTAAGGGACCAGACGAGGTCCTTTCTATTGTTCTTCCTCCTCCAGTCCAGCCCTGAGGGGCACCTGGGACACTTGGTCTGGCCCCTTTTGCTCTAATCTTCCTGTTTTTCATCTTCCTACTCTGCGACTTTCCAGTCACCTCACATCCCAGGTCTCTGCTCCAGCTGTGTTGGTAGTGGGTTCCCAGGTGGACCAGGTTGTCTCTTGAGAAGCAAAGGGGAGCTTTCCAAAGGGGACTGTAGAAATCCAACTCTGAGAAGTCTTCCTCACAAAGCAAAAAAATCCACTGACCCCATGAAGCCTGAAACCACAGTGAGATGTGTTCATTCTCCCTCTGCTCTCTGACTACAGCTAAGTAAGAGTCTCCCCGTTTGGGGGCTCATGCCATTAGCTTGGGCCCCCGCCTCTAGGTATTCAGGATACTCTTCCCATTTCAAGTTCCTTCCTCCATTTGCAAAGTTGCTTTTGCCAGAGAAGGAAATGTGCACCGATTCCAAGAATAAAGCAAGGCCATCTGTGCGTGTGCGTGCGTGTATGCGTGTGCGTGCGTGTGTGTGTGTACACACGGGGGTGGATTCTGCCTTGCACTGCCTCATGGGTGATGGTCTCTTGTGTCACCCTATCAAGAAGTCCATTAGGAAACTGCCCCTCTATCAGCGAAGCTAAGTTTCAGGGTGTTTAAATGCAGCGTAGAGATGGAAGCTACTAGCAAAGCAGGGGCTGAACCTGGATGTTGGAATGCGGTGGGGGACATGCCAAGGCCTCAGCCCTGACAGTCCATTCCTGCCCCATCCAGAATGGGTGACTCAGGCTTGCACAACTTGGAAACCCCAGCCTGAAGGAAGCAGGAGACAGGTACCAGCTAGCAGATGCTTCCCTTGATCCCCTTCTGAAGCTTGGCCTCTCTGGGACATCTAGACGATCGAGCCATTTCTCACTATGTGGACAGTCAGTCACCGTCACCGCTAAGAATGCACCTGCAGGTGAAAGTCAAATGGGCGAGCTCCCTCAGGGAAGTGACTGCTGACAGACCTCCTGCCTTGGGCAGGGCGCATTTACTCACCTCCCATGCAAAAGCAAAGGAGCAGCAAGACCTCTTTGTCAGTTATTTTACATTTAGTATTTAAATATCATGAACGTACCTTATTAACTTTTTAAAGGGTGATGAATGAACAAAATATTGAAATAATATAAATCACATAATATAAAAAAAAACCCTCTTTCTTTAGTTTGTTTCCTTGGCAACTCTGCTCTGGTCAATCTCTTATATTTCCTTCCAGAAACAGATTGTGAGTATATAAACATATCTCTGTAGATATGTCCATATTTTTCTCATACAAAGCAGTACACACTGTTTTGTATTTTTTGCCTTTTCTCCTTGAATCTGATTTCACACCAGCTCATAAGACCTACTTTATTCCTTGTCACAATCGCAAGCTCTGGGTGAGGGAATGGAATGTATTATGCCACTTCCCTAACGATTATTTTTTAGGTTGTTTCCAGATTGTGCTATTACAAATGACTCAGTAGTAATAAATCACATATGTACATTATTTATAACATGGCTGAGTCCCTCTGAGGGCAAATGTTTACCAGTGGGTTTGCTTGGTGAAAGGTTTGCGCATTTAAAAGTCTGGTTGGATGAGGCCAACTTGCTTTCCAAAGAGACTGCAGTAAGTACACCAGTAGAACAAGAGCATGCCTGCTCTAAAACATTCTGTGCATCCATTCTTAAGCAATCAGAGACTTATGTTGGAATCAGGACCTGAAGTGCCATTTGCTCAGGGTTCAGGTTTCATCAGTGTAGGAGAAAGAGCACTGGTCTAAAAATCCCAGCTCCCGTGTTCTAATCCTTGCTCTCCAGTCCCCTTCAAAGGTCTTGGACCACTGTCTTCCTTTCTCTGGGACTCAAGTGTCCCATTTGATAAAAAGACCTTTGAACTAGAGAAATGCTGCCTCTGGGACTCCAGATCTGTGAGTCCCAGATCTTCTGACTGCCCAGCGTCCCCCAGGCATCAGCAAACACTGACCACACCCCACCATGACCCGAGCTCCAAATTTTAGGTGCCTAGGGAAAGAGATCAAAGATAAAAGGAGAGCGTCCAGGATAGGCAGCAAACTGAAGGAATTAGTGAGCAAAAAAACGCTAACAGGTCATCAATCAGGTGTAGTATTGAGGGGCATAAACTACAAGGGTGGAGAACATTCTGAGGACTGAGATCTGACACTAGACATTAGTGCCATCAGTGGGTTCATAAAAAGATGCCATTTGTTTAAGAATTTAGAGATAAGTAGAGATGGGTGTATCCCAAGATAGGAAGTCAGCGATGCTTTAGAAAGGAAACCAGGGGCACACAGGACAGCAGAAGGAAGGACAGGGAGGGGTGAATGTCCAATGATCATAACAGAGCAAGGTGTCCCCACAACAAAAGAGACTGTGCCTTTATCACCTGCTCCCAAAATTTGGAAGAACAATGAACTCTTTATCCTACAGCTCACCACCTGCCAGGCCCCGCCCCGACTTCTTATCTTCCCTCTTCTCTCCTACCTACTTGCCTCCCACTTGTTTGAGCCTCGGAATCATTGCCCTGGCCACTCCCCCTGCCTGGAAAACTCTTCTCCAGGACACCAGCAAGCTCACACCTTCTTTGTCTTCTCAGTAATCACACTTTGATGTTACCCAAATCCAATGCTCATGCTGTCCACTACTTGACCCTCCCCCCAAGAAAACCCTGGCTCCTTCCACCACCTCTTGACTCCTAAATTTTTGTTCAAGCAGTGAGTAGCACAGACACTGGATTCTGATGATGCAGAGAACCTTACCAAGAACCACGACCTGCTTCCGCGTCCCTGGTGCTCAGTTTCTCCCGTGCTGTGTGTCTGTCATAAGCTAGTAAGGGTCTTTGCTTTGGTAAAAATGGAAATTAAAAGCTAAAGCACAAATATAGGGGAAAAGGCTTTAATTGAAAAGCTAAGGAGAACACAGCTTAGATAGCTGCAGGAGCCAAGCTCTGAGACAGGGGTTCAGATGGGCCAGAGAGACCAGCTTTAGGGCTGGCTGGTGGGCTGGCTGTGGCTGATCGTCACCTCGGTCCTGGCATCTTAGCTCTGGACTCCTGGTGGAGGGACAGTTTTGTTTCTAGGAAAGGATTGCTTTTGTTGGTGGTGGTCTCACTAAAGTGGGGGTGCCACCTTTCCTAGAACCCACAAGATCACAGGTTTAGGACAACAGCTGGAGGCCTCTGGGCACACTGAATGTCCCTAAAAACCTCTTGCCTTGGTGTCCACAGTCTTGAAGTGGGATGAGTTCATGTTAACTTCAAGGCTAACCAGCACTGTCCAGCTGCCTCCAAGATAGACCCTCTCTATACCCTATTCATGTACCCTATGCAGAACTGCGAAGGGATTTGACCCAAGGTTTACTGAACAAAGGGTACAAAGTGCCAAGGTTAAGCTGTGATGTGCTTTTAGTTACCCACTGTGTAGCCCCAAGCTAAGTCATAGTTCATAGCCAAATGGGCTTTTTAGACCTGTGAAGAAAACCCAGATCATGCTTTTTAATGAGCAGCAGGCACGGCCGAGGATCTCACCCATTCCCAGCCCTATGGTGGCCCCTGACTACGCCATGTCACTTTATCTTTCCATGAAATTAAATTATTGTCTTACAGGTATGGCCTATTGCCCATCTCACCATTCCTACTAGGCTGGCAGCTCTATGAAGGCATGGATTATTATCTGACTTTTGCACTGCTTTGAAACATGCCCATTCTACATGTTGGTTGAATGAATGAGGGTATTTTCCAGTGAGAGGCACGGAGACAAAATGCACTGAGCAGTCACCCTCAGGGTGGGTGTTTTTCCTCATCTGGTTCCCATGCTTTGGGAAACTGGGGAGCCCAAGTCCGTCTGTCAGTCGGTTAGGTGAACGGCACCCATCTGATACAGATTAAGATCGGACGGCCCAGTGGTTGGACCTGGAGCTTGGCCTCTTGGCTGTTGCTTGGCAGTCATGAAAACCCCTGTCCCCAAAACTCAAGTTTCCTCATCTGCAAATTGGGGCCAGGGACACAAAGTTCCCAGGAGAGGCACAGGGAGCAGCTGAGGTCGCATTTAGCACCTGAAGCACTTAATCAAGAAGGTAAGTGCAAGCGTCACCTCCACCTCTCGGGTGGGGTGGCGGTGGCCCTCACGCTTTGGGGACCCACTGTCCCCCACCCGAACCAGGTGATCTTTCTCCCCAGTCCCCATTTCCTCTTCCCGAAGTCGCCTCTCTGGGACAGCTTTTGCCAAGGCAGGAAAAAAAAAAAAAAAAGGCCAGTTTGGATCTCAAGAAAACAAAACTTCAAAGCCGGGTTAAGGACAACTTTCGCTTTTTAAAAATGTCTCCTCCCCCTCCTCCTCCTCCTCCTCCTCCTCCTCCTCCTCCTCCCGCCCCAGCCAGCTCAGGGTAGGGGTTCCTGGGGACGCTGGGGGGCAGAAGCTGGCACGCGGCTGCGGGGCGCGTGCGCCTGGACAGTGCAGGGGGTGGGCACTCCAGGGGCGGGGCGGGCACCTGCCGAGGCTGCGGCCCCACTGATTGGCCCCGTGCGCATCGGGCGACATCAGGCGGGGGCGGGGCCGGCGAGGCGGGGCGGGGCGGGGCCGGCGGGGCGGGCTGCTTTGGGCGCCACCTCCCAGTGGGTGCGTCCCTTCTCCCAGGTATGATTAGGCAAGCGCCTGAGTCATAGGGCTCCACCACTGCCAAGTGGGTGACTAAGTCTGCTAGGAACGTGGTGGCTGAAAGTGAGTTTAGAAAGAATAGCAAAGGTTTGCTCCGGACTGCATAAAACTCCTGTCCCATCTGCTAAATACCAGCACTGTGCTATGTGCTTTGCAGGTTGCGGTCTCCCAGGAACCTTTAAAAGTAGCTCACAACACTAAAAAGTAGTTCACGCTGGCCTGGAGCTCACCAGTCCTCTTGCCTCAGCCTCCCGAGTGCTGGGAGTACACGCGTGCCCCCTCACGCTGGACTAGGGAGTATTTTTAATTCCCACTTTAGAGATGAGGGAACTGAGGCAGAGAGGTTAAGAACTCTCCACCCACTAGCGGGTGGCAGCATGGGTTGGTCCATCAGCAGTCCTTTACCTGAAGCTCCACTATCCTCTGTTTTCTTTTTTAAGGATATAAATTGCCTTGAGTAAGCATCTTCTATTTATTCCATATTTCCTTAGGGACTTTAAGGCAATTTCCTGCATTGTGACTGGGACAAGGAGCCACACAGACCTTCCTGCCAGAAAAGCACCCCCACTTCTCACACTCTGGAATCTCATGTTCTTTATGGCACAGAATGAGCAGGTGAGACCTTGAAAGGGGTCCTCACTCCCCACCTCATCTAGACAGTTCTACGCAGCCCAGAAAGAGGGGCCCTGTTTATTATTGTCGTCATCGTTGTTATTTGTTTTTGAGACAGTGTCTCACTATGTAGCCCAGGCTGGCCTCGAACTCTCCATACTACCTCAGCTTCCCAAGTGCTGGGGTCACAGGCATATGCCACCATGTGCCCTTCAAAGGGGCTCTTAAATCACTGCTTGCAGCTCTGACTCAGCTGGTGTCCTCTCCAGGTCACTCTACAGGGACGTGGCCCCACCCTGCTGACCTGATCTCATGTGCTGGCCTCAGGACCCCTTTACTATCTTAAAATCATTGAAAAACCCCCAGAGCTCCTAGTTTCTGTGAGTTATGGCAATTAATATTTACTGTGTTGGGAATTAAAATGGAGGAAATTGAAAACCATCCCTTTAAAATAGTAATAATCCCATGACAGGTTCACAAAAACAGTTCTATGAAAAATAATTATATTTTACAAAAACAATCATAATTGTAAGAGTGGCATCGTTTTGCAAATCTTTTGTCTGGATTAGTGGCCCTACCCACATCTGCAGTCCATCCCTTGAGACCACTGTCGCCACTGGAAAACTCTACTGCTACACCAAAGGGGAGAGTAGAGGAGAATAATATATTATTCTACTGGGATGAGCCTTGTGACTGAGTCTCTGGTGTTCCCCACCCCACAGTGAAGACTAGAATGTTCAGCCTTGTTTTCCTTTGTCTTGCTCTGTTTGTGTTTCCTTTGTATTTCATGGTCTACCAGTCACTTCTGCTCTGGGCTGATTGTTTAGATAAGGATTGTACCCATTCTTGATGTGAGACAGGAAAAGAACATAGGTAACTCCCTACACTAAACAAACTGGAGCCATTAAAAAATATTTTTCCACTGTTCATCTTGGCACACTCCTATAATCCCAGCACTCAGGAGACTGAGGCAGGATGATCACCTCAAGTTTGAGGCCAGTCTGGGCAATATAGTGAATTGAAGGCCAGCCTGAACTACATAACCAGATAAGCAAAATGAACAAATCTCAAGCAAAGTGAACAAATATATATATATATATATAATATATATATATTATATATATATATATATTTCTTATACCAATTTGCTTGCCAACAACAAATCAGAAACCTGTAGTAATTTCATATGCTCAAAGTCGCTCATTGTTACTGTCACTAAGCAGGGACCAAGAAAGTCTGCAGAGTGGACAGTGGGACATCAACTTACCTCACTCACTGGGCAGGTTGCAGGTTTGCTGACTTCCATCACAGAAAGAATTCAGGATGCATCAGTAAGAAATATAAGGGGATTTATTAGCAGAATTTTAGAAGTCCATACACAAAGAAATGCAGTATGGGCCCTCAAGATGGAGACAGGCATTTTGTGGCCTGGAGCTGGGCGTATCTGTGGGGACTTGGGGTGTATCCCCATGAGGCAAGAGATTAGAGTGTGCAGGTTGGCTGGACAAGTGGCATGACCTATCGATCATGGTAATGCAGGTTGTGTTCCCAGAAAAACAGTTCCCAAGCCCTGTGCCTGGAACCAATCAGAAGGTGCTGTCTTTAGTTCTTCTGGCAGGAAATCCAGCAGGTTTTTGACAGGACAGCCTAGATCTGAGGTCAGCCGGAGGAGTGGCCACCATGAGATTCTTCAGTAGTCCTCTCTCTCTCTTTGCAGAGACTATTTCTTTTCCTACCTTTATTAAATGCAAAACCTCACTACCTCTTCACATGACAGACCTTGTCAGTTCTTTGTTCAGGACAAAGAACCTGGAAAAACCTGGAAGGAGCCGATAGCACCCCAGCACCTGATAGCACCCTGGGATGAGCTGCATTAATGCAAAGTGTTCTCATGTGTTCGAAGCTGAGACCTGCTGTCCTCCCACTAGTGAGCAGCTTGAGGCTGGGGACTGGGGAGAGAAGCACAGTTTACAGGTGGGAGGCACATTCCCAGAGCCCAGTTCACTGCCCTCGGGTGTTTAAGAACCTTAGGAATTTTCCCCAGAAGGAGAAGAAAAACTTGAATAACTTTTGTTTCCTGAAGCTGAAGTTTTTCCCAGAGTACAGCTTTAATATTACCGTTTCCTTGTCTCCTTTTAAAACTATCTTCATTTCTTCTATTCCACCTCATTACTACCTGTGTATATAACACCATCCGTATACTAGGGCTGGAGGGGGCCCTGCCTGTGGTAGACAGAATACTGTCCCCATCCCCAAGAGACTCTAGAACCTGTGAACGTCACCATACTGGCCAAAGGGAACTTGTGTGTCTGATTGAGGTGAAGAATCTTGACTTGGGGAAGAGTACCCTGGATGATCCAGGAAGGGATGACTGTGCTTAAGAAGTAGGAGTTCATTTCCAGTGGTCAGAGGGCCACATGGCCAGGAAAGAATGGCCACAGAGGTGATGGCGGTAGTTGTGAAGACAGAGAAAGGCCAAAGCCAAGGAACAGGGGCAGCCTCTAGGGCATGGCAAAGGCCATGTTAGGGACTTTCCCTGGAGCCTGCAGAAAGAAACGCTGTCCTAAGGACTCTTTGATGCCACCATCAAGACCTGTGTTGGGCTTCTGACCTCCAAAGTTGTAGGACAATACATTTGTGTGTTTTTTCTTTTTTTCTGAGGCACTGTTTTGCTATGTGTTCCAGGCTGGCTTTGAACTCATGTCAGTCCTCTTACCTCAGCCTCCTGAGTGCTGGGATTACAGTTGTGCACCACCATGGTGGCTTTATTTGTGTGGTTTTAAGGAACCGAGTTAATGGTGGCCAAAAGCTAGTAGTACACTGACTAGGCTGTGCGGAGACAGCCCTCTACCTCCTCGAGAGGGGGCTGTGCGGCCAAGGCGTGCACCCACCAAAGAATGGCTCCTGTGTTTCTTCCAGACTCCTCTTGGACATCTCTAGCCCACTCTTCCAGCCTGCATGGGCTGTGCCCTGGGCCCGTCCTCACAGGAAGGGCGATGCAGCTGGTGCGATCATTCAGAGTCCTAAAGGACCGTGGTGGCGATTGAATGACTTGGATGTGCAGGGTGGGGGTCTCACACCGGTGGATGAGGCTGCTCACAGTACAGGGGCCGTGGGTGAGAAGACAGCACAGGCGGCAGGGAGGGCTGGGCACTGCACAGCGAGCCAGTGCTGGGTGAACAGGAGCAAATCCCCCCACCTACCACGCTTCCCGGGGTCCCAGAATTCCAAGCTTAACCTACACCTTCCAGGTCACTAGAAAAATATGCTATTAAGGAAGATTTTAGTTTGATCTCTAATTTCTAAGTGTTTAGACACATGAGATTTGTAACTCCATTTATATTATTATCTGGACCTGGGAATATTGAGGCTTGGTCCGTAGTTAAGTATTATTTTCTGTGCATTGACTTTATTGACAATTCCAAGTGTGCATATAAATGCATTGTTTCCTATACAGTTCAATCATCTAGTTAGATTTAGTGGTGCATGCCTATATTCCTAGCACTTGGGAGGCTGAGGCAAGCCGGATCACCATGAGTCTGAGGTCAGCCTAGGATACATACTGACCTCAAGGCCAGCCTAAACTAACTACATAGAGGGTCTCTGTCTTAAAAAAAAAATCTGGAAAATAGTGTACCATGGTCTATCACAATTCACGTGTGCAAGCCACCACCTATTAATGAAGGCGTTCAGAACAGGGCACTCCGAAAATATGCCTTTTGGGTAATTTTCTAAGTTAAAGATGCTTGAAGAAAAGCAACTGCAAGGGGAACGATCTGACCTTCCTTCTTCTTCTTACAAGCAGGAGGCAGGGTTTCCATGCGAAAGTTGTGCTCCCTGTCCCAGCAGGCAACTCTCCTTCCTAACATTAAGGCTGGCGAATCTCGACAAACAAAGCTTGTTTGACTGACCCTTGTCTTCTAGTCACTTCTCCACCCACAGAGCCACCCAAGTCCTGACGCCTTTGCTTTGTCACATTTTACCGTTTACTGCTCTTTGCACAACCCAGCATGTAAGTGTCATCACTACAGTGTCATTGGGACTTTATTTCCTTATAAAGGTTCTCATGCCACAGGACACTTGACCTGGAATGACTTTGTGAGCTTTTCTACTACTGCTCTGACTAATGCCAAGATAGTTCTCAGGCCCAGCTGTAAAATTCTAAAAAGTAAATTTTGTTAATTGTCTATAAGACATGCAGGCAATTTCCAATGTATTTCCCATTTTTATCTATTCTGGTTGTTTTAAACAATTTCTGTTGCTAAGCACCTAAGTGGTTCTTTTTCTGTTTTTCAGGACAAAGCAGTCATGATAGGCTAAAACTGAACAAAGAATAAATAGCAAATCATTAGAATCTTCTTTAAGCCCCCCAAATTCTGAAATATCCTATGATGTTTAAAGCCTGATGATTTTAGTGGTGTAATACATCATGTTGTCAGTATGTCACAGAAAACTAGGGACCTGGTACCTTACAACTTTGACAAATCTTTGTTTTTGCCAGGTGACCTGGTCATCTGATGGGTTTTTCTTTTTTTTTTTTTAATTCTATTTAAAGAGGGGAAAAATAAAGCAAAACAGAAAAAAAAGGGTAAAAACAATACAGAATTTTAAAAAAAATGAACAGTAAGACATTAGTAGTTGATACATTACATATTGTCTTCTTGGATGTAGTTGTTCAAGTTACAAAATTAAAGCATACAAAGTGGACATTCAAACAGTGAGACTGCAGACAGTTCTGTTCTCTGATCCAACAAAAACTTATCAATATAATTATCAATCCTACACCCTTAAATATACATGCAGTTATATCCTTTAGAGCACCTGCTTTTCCTCCTTTTGCTTTTTAAGTCCATTATCTGTTTAGTTATCTCATGTTTCAGGTTGCTTAGTATCTTGCTGATCGTTTTTGTTGTTGTTAATTACTGCTTTTAATTTTTTCTTATTTATTATTATTTTTTATTTTATTTATTTACTTTATTTTGAAGGTAGTAAAATACATCAGAACAAGACAGGGCACAGCCAACTGAGGCAGTGCAGTGAAATTGGTACAGAACCTCACAGCAGCTCACCAGGACAACAGCAATAGGTACAAAAGTACATCTAGTTTTCGTCACAGTAGTTGTTCCTTCAATCAGGCAGAGCAATATCAAAGGAAATACCGAGATTATAAAAACAGAATATTGAATAGAGTAATACCATTGATCAGAGCAGAGCAAAACAGAGATAAAAATATTTGCCCTCAAAGAGATGGCAGAAGAAAATCCCCCTTATCTGCTGTATTGCCTATAGTCGAACATGCTCGGATCTCCCGTTCTCACTGGCTGGGGGTGGGGGTAGGCTCACAGCTGCCGCCCACCAGAGGGGTGAACTGGCTGCCAGTTTTCCCAGCACCCCAAGGTCCAATAGGGCATGTCTCAAGTCTCAGGAAACGCTGGTATGGTTCTCGCCCTGCGTGGCTGCGGCCTGCCAGGCCACAGCCACTTACCAGAGCGGCATGCTGGCCTCTGATGGGTTTTCTATTCGAGTTGTTTTGTTTTGTTCCAGGGCCAATGGGGATGTTTGGTTGCTGTACTTGGAATCCTCCTTTCCACTCTGTGCTGGTGATCAACCTCCTTTGTACAGTGATGACCCCAGCAGAACCTGGGTAAAGGGGATCAGGAGGAAACTGGATCTGTTTGAATCTTTCTGTCCACCATCTTCTTTCTCAGGCCTTTTGATATGTGGGAAGGAAACTCACAACCTCCTACATGTCTGGTGCAAGTTCGTGTTCTCTAAAATTGAAGAATGAGTTTTAGGAACAATGGAGGTTAACAGCAGAGTATGTTTATTGAGAGAAAGACAGTAGGGCTCCTGAGTGGGTTGCCAGACTCTGTGTTTTCTAGGGACTTTATAGAACAAAAGCACAAGGTGGGGAAAAAATGGAACTCACAAGGCAGGTGGGCATGAGGTGAGACAGAACATGGTCAATCAATCAGATTAATTGTGCAGGTAAAATTGATTAAATCAGGGAGGAATGGGGAAGCAAGCCAAGCTCCAATGCTTCAAGAGCATACTCTTCTGTAGGGGGTTGGGACGGTGAGTGCTGGCTTCCTGTGGGTGACAGCGAACTATTTAGTATATCAATCCTTAGGATGTGGGTGCGTTTGTTTGATCTTTCGTCTCAAGGCCTGGCCCGCATTGGGAGGTGTCTGTCTCCCCCACAGCTGCCAGGTACCTGGGCTTCTGCACTGGCTTTTGTGAGGACCTATCCCTGTCTGCCTGCCTATGGTATTTCTTTCTAACTCAGTTGCCTGTCACACTTTCAACAATTTGAATCTTATCACAACAGCAGCAGAGAGAAGGAAAGTGGGGGACCCTAGGTCCTGCTGCTGAGAGGGCAAACCCGGGTCTGTGTGTGCACTTGGCAACTGCGCCGTGGGTCCCAACCGAGGCCTGGACACTGAGTGAGACCCCAGGGAGTGGCTGCTAACAGAGCCCCACGAATGCAAGACACATAGACATTGAAGACTCGTCCACATCACACAGCTTGTTCACAGCGAGGCTGGGATTAGAACCAGGATTTGCAGTTCCACGACCACTGAGCTCAGGACATGAGTTACGTGAACATGGAGCCAGTTTTGCCACGCCAAGGTGTGTGACTATGTCCTCAATCAGTTACCCAAGAGCAGTACGTTGGAGACAGAAGAGCACAGCTTCATGTGGTTCCCAGGTCACTAAACTCCAGAAGAACTGAAACCAGGGCAGCCCCTGGCTTCTTACAGAGATGATCTCTTAATTAGGTAGCTCTACTGTGATGAGGCTCGTGGTACTGGGGAAAACAACAAGAAACCAGTGC
The DNA here is from genome assembly GCA_004027455.1 of Hydrochoerus hydrochaeris. NCBI lineage: Eukaryota > Metazoa > Chordata > Mammalia > Rodentia > Hydrochaeridae > Hydrochoerus > Hydrochoerus hydrochaeris. Next base: position 42,680 of record PVLA01002617.1, on the reverse strand, counting down.
AAAGCAGAAGAAAACACTCAGAGTTGGAGAAATTCTTCTACAAGGAAGCCACTAGAGTGAGTTTTTCTAGACAGCAGCGATGTGGTTTTTTCCAGCATCACAGAACTGACAGCTGGGAACGGGGTGACTGCTGCTGCTGTCTAAGTTTTACCAGCTGCTCACTTGATTCCAACAGCATTAGTGATGCAGCTTGTTTAGAGGGAACTCAATAGCACTTCAGCCCTGATAGGTCCCTAACCCGATAATGTTAGCTGCTCTGTGCAGACATGAGGTTACGAAATCAGGCTTTCCTGGCTGGGCAGATCCGGTTTCCAGGCCTGGCTCCATTGTTTTCTAGCCACACATCTTTGGTCATTTATTTTGTGTCTTTAAGCTATGCCAGCCCCTTCTCTAAGGAAGGATATTAAAGGATCAGCACAGGCATCCAGCTATTAAACATACTAACGAAAATTAGTGTCACTGCAAATTTTGAAAAAAAGAAACGTGACAAATCTCTCTTAAACCTTTATAAGGGTCTTCGGCTCTTTGTGCCCTTGATGGAATAATTCAGTCAAGACACATAAGCCGTGCACAAATATAGGCAGATAGAGAGTGACAGATTCAAGGGAGAAGGCGAGCAGTGGTGAAGGCATCTGGCCCCGGTGAAGCTTAGGTATCTTTTATGCACACCAAGCTTACTCCTGGTAACTAACCTTTGCTACTCCTGGTGCTCTGGGAACCGGGTAATTATAATGCATAGCAACAGTTTTTCTTAGAAGTCACTTTGGAATTGCAAAATGTTTTCCTGTCCTTTTTAGATAGTCAGTTATCTCCTCAGGGGCTTTAACTATATAAGGAATTTAGAAAAGATAAGTTCTTCACTGAAACCAGATACCAGGCCAATGCAGGAGAGTCTTTAAAGAACACCCCCCCCCCAAAAAAAAAAAGAACATTCCTTTTCCTACTGTCCCTGGGGCAGAGGCCATGGCAACCAGGAATGAGGTATGGCTTGTTCTGGAGTTAGAAGGCCAGGGGGCCAGGCATCCAGGGAATGTACACAACGTACAGCCTTAACAGGTCACTGTGCTCTGTGGGGTCGATTTGGGACCTAATGCATGACTATTAATGTAGGATATTGCACATTGAAGTCTTTCTGTAATCAACTGGCAATGTGTTCTGTTCTGCCCCCATCTCTCAGGCCCGCTAATGTCTAACAATCTGCCTAATTATGGATCATAGCTTGATGCTAAAGCTAAGTGGACATGTATTTTTATCACTGGGTGGTGTGACCACAGCGTGACTCTTTGCTTTTAATGACCACAAATTTCCAGGAAAAGGGCTTTAAAGTTAGAGAAAACACGAGGAAAGATCCCAGTTACAGAGGCGAAGGGGGTGCCCTGTGAGACAGGGGTTCAGGCAGGTGTCTGCAAAGGTGTGAAGCCAGCTGACACTGATTAGCTGGTTGAGACTGGTTGATCATTATCACTTGTGTCATAGCACTAGCACCTGTGGGGTGGATTCCTTCTCAGGGAAGGATCAACTCTGTCTATGTGGTCTCAGTCAGGTGGGCTCTGCCTTTCCTGGAATCCAGGTGTGACAGACTCAGGACCAAAGCTGGAGATGTCCACACATGGCTGAATGTCCCCAGGCATGCCTTACCCTGGTATCCTCGATCATCAAAGGCAAGGGATTGTCACCTGAACCCAAAGAGGTGACAGGAAAACTTGACTCACAGGCCTGTAGGTCAGGGTGCAGGTCCACCAATTTCCATCACAGAAAAGGAATTTCCAGTGCCTCTCACTAAGAGGTATGAAGGGATTGGATTTATTAGGCAGAATTTCCACAGGGAACAGGGGGGCGAAGAGAGGCAAACAGGATGAAAAAGGAATTGAAACGTGTTGTGTTGTGTGCAGTACCAACTCCCCACAATAAGTGCAATCATTCCCTACTGCAGAGAGGTACTAATAAAAAGAAAAAAGAAAAATACACAGTCAAAGAAGATAGAGTGCAGTCCCTCAAGAGAGAGACACGCTGTCATCTGAAGCCGGGAATATTTGTATTTTGGCTGTGGAAATCTGTGGAATTTGTCAATCTGTAAGAAGGTTAGGCTCAGTTTCCTGGAAGAAGACTTGGCCCATCCAGAGGAAGGAAGCTAACTAGTGGCTCAGTTTACAGCTGAAAGGTTAGCCCGTGTTACAGGGGGAGGCCAGGGTGTCATTTACTGTATTTTTTAAAAGATGGGGTGATCTGAGATGCGTTACCAAAAACATTTTTTGAAATCTTTGAATTTGTTTTTCTGTCTTAAGTTCAAGTTTTTGCCCTTTACTTTATCAATGAAGCAACTTTATGGACATAAAGTATCTGTAAGAGATTTTGGTGTGAAGATTCCAGCAAAAAAAGATGTGTAAGCCTAGATATGGATGTGGAGAACCATGGGAAACTCTGAAGTTGCAGGTTTTCTAAAAGTACAATTGTTTTATTTTGGTTTGGTTTGGTTTGGTTTGGCTTGATACTGGATCTCTATATGTAGCCCAGGCTGGCTTCAGTCTTTTGGGGGATCCCCCTGCTCAGCCTCCCAAGTGCTGGGATTATAGGCATGCCTCACAATGCCCGGCTCTAGAAGTACAATTTTTAATTTATGATTTTCCTTGCTAACTTACCTCAAAATGACATAAATTCAGGGCTAGTCAGCCTTGCCTTGCCAACTGAGCTGAAAAGCGATTTGAGCCAGAGTTTTAAGGAAACAAAGGATACAAGGGTCCAGCCTTTCTTTGCTTTTAGGTACCTGCTGGGCATCTGTAGACCCAGGCAAAGAGTCAAGGTTTATAGCAAAGTGGCTTGGAAGTCGCAGACTGCCAGACTGGAGGAAAACAGAAATCATGCTTTTAAGGAGTAGGCAGCAAGGAACCCAGAAATTTTCTCTATTTCCCATCTCCACAGTGGTCCCTGACCATGTTATGACTTTGTCACTTTGGATTTTTGCTATGAGGTTAAATATTCTCGTGTGTGTGTGTGTGTGTGTGTGTGTGTGTGTGTGTGTGTGTTACTGGGGACTGAACTCAGGGCTGTCACACTGGACAACATTTCCCAGGAACCTCTTTCCTAGAATCAGGACCTCTCTCTAACTAGCTAAGTTTCTCAGTCTGGATCAAATTGAGAATCCCCCTGCCTCAGCTTCCCATATAGCTAGAATCATGCCTCTCACCACCACTGCCGGCTTTAAGTATTTATTTTGGTTACCTAGTTTTATAGATTGTCCTGTCTCTTTTGAATTAATTCATATAAAAAACAGTAGAGCCGAATCCAATCTATTTTCAAATACGTTTTTCCCAGAAGGCCCAAATTTCATAACTTAGATCTTAGTGCTACTCAGCCTGTGTCACACACAACTTGCTTTAAGAAAGATGTGCACTTCGTGAAGAGTGTGCACGGGCTGTGGATTCTGGCTAAGTTCTGCACAGGAAAGGACACGCCGGAAACTCTGCTGATGCTAACTCCGTTTTAGGTCTGTGAAATTCTCAGTGGTTCGCCTGTCTGCCCCAAGCTTTCCCTTGACTGCTAATCCCAGTGAGGCTGAAGTCCCAGGATGTTAAAAGTCTGAGACTCTTCGGAGCCCTTCCTCCCTCTGAGACAAAGCCTAGCAGCACTCGGGTGTTGCTCGCACCCCTTCCAGCCGCTGGCACAGGTGTGAGCTTACAAGATAGGTTTTGCTCACTCGTATTCAGTCTTGATGACACCAGTAGCCCAGGAGACAACTACCACTGGCCAGGCAGTTTGCTGCTCATGGTTCCCAAAGAGGTGTACCAGCCATGTGCAGGGCTGCAGAGGAGAGCACCTTCAGCAGTCGGGAGGCAGAGGGGACAGGAGGGAGATGACACAAGAGTCGGCATTGAGGAACAGGCAAGGTTTAGAGCTGGCTTCTTGGAGTCATTTTAGCAAGCTGTGGGGTACGGGCTCCATCCTAGTTGCCTGGCACCTGCTCCAGAGTAATTAGGGCAGGACAGTACTGGCCCAAAATGAAGGTTCAGAGTGAAGTCCCCACTCAGCATCCTTGGAGCATTGATTCAAAGACCATCAGTGGATCCCAAATCCTTTGGTGCTCAAGTCCCTTAGGCACAGTGACATGGTATTTGCATATAACCAACATTCAACTGGTACAGTTCACATCATCTCCAGATTACTTATGGTACCATTACAGTGTGGATGTTGTATAATTTGTTATACTGAATTGTTTAGAGAATTCTGGCAAGAAAAAAATCTGTGTATGTTTGATACAGACAAAGATACTTTTTTGGGGGGTGGGGGGAGGGTGCTGGGGACCAAGCCTAGTACCTTGCACATGCTTTTTTTCTTTTAGGGTTTTTTTTTTAATCCACAGTTGGTTGAATCTTCACATATGGTGGGTCATGTCATGGGCATGGCCCTTGGTTGATTTATTCACTGTGTCAACGTGAGAAGTCTTGAAGCTTAACTAAGTGACTCAGCAGCTCTATATCCTGGGGTGCAGAGGACAAGCCCCTACTGTTCTAGGATATTGTTTATTGTGTCAGTTTGCCAAGGTCAGAAGTTTAGCTAAGTGATTCAGCAGGGGGCCAGGGTCCCTAGTTTGTAATACCCTCAGCCTGTGCAAGAGGAGGGCACCAGACGGTGTGAGTTCTGCACCCACCCGAGGGGAACAGCCTGCATATAGTGAAAGACAAATGAGGAGGGACTGATTGCTGGTCCTAAGGAGGAGCTGCAGTCTTCACCTTCAGCTTGGACATCTTCTCCCGGCTCTGGTACAGACTATTCAGCTTCTGCCTGAGACTCCAGCCTTTGCTGTAGACTCTTCAGCTTGCTTTGTGGATTCTTCAATGTTCCCTCATACACCCATTGGTCTCCTGATGAGGTCTTGCATGGGACACTGCAGTGAGCTCCAGCCCTTGGGCTGGAAACTTCAGCCTCCAGCATGCAGACGCCTCTGCACACTGTCTCATCTGACTTTGTGCCTGACCACTGTAAGAGGATGTTATAATTTCTTATACATTTGTATATCTTGTGTTACATCTGTTTCTCTAGTATACCCTATGTCTTACTTACTTTTCTCTCGTTGTTAAGACAAAATACCTGATGCCCAAAATGAAGGAAGGAAAGATTTATTTCTTATAGTTTTTGGAGGTTTTAGTCCATACTCAGTTGGCTCCATAGCAGGGTGGTGTGGCTGAGGGGCAACTGTTTGTGGCAGCCAAAAACAGCACAAACAGGGCAAAAGAGCAAAAAACACTCCTTTTCTCCCTTATATTGTACGCTGGCTCTACCCCTTGGCAGATACAGCACTCACACAGCTAATCCCAGTGTTAGACAATGAACCAATCACAAATGTTAGATTCAGCAGCCTCCATGATTGCATGAGGCTTGGGGGGCCACCTGGACACAAACCATAACACCCTGACTGATACAGTTGGTTTGCAGATGTCAGAGCACTTTCTTTCTCTGGAAACTGATTAACCTTGGGAGTGACAATTTCTCTTGGGTACAAGATATCATACATCATAAGATATGCACCAGAGATTCATCCTGTAGGACTGCAGGGCTGTGGTATTGGTTGCAGATGAGCCCAGGGTTGTAGGCCTCCAAATGACCTGGTTCTGTGGCCTCTGGCAGGTGCTGCTTTGGAGGTGTACCTACTGGGTGAGAGTCCTTGCCTTCCCCCATCATTTACAGCAGGTTTGGATTTTCCTTTCCTGTTCTATGATAGAAACACAGTGCTCAGCCAGCACAGTGACCTGAGTGGGATGGCTTTGGGCAGGAACTTCTGCAGGCTGCTCCTTATGCCTCCTACTTGCTATAGCTTGTTTTTCTGTTTTCTGGGGAAGGGCCATGCCCAGGTTTCCTATTTATTTTCTAAGACGAGGAGCTGTCCCAGTGATGCCTGTGGATCCCGTTCTGTCCACTCAGCCATCCTCCCCACCTTGGCATGAGCTGGCTCCTTAGCATGGAGTCCAAAGTCTCAGCCCAATGGCTGGGAGAGGTAATGGCTGGGAGTGTTTATACTCACCCACTTATGCACTGCTTTCTCCTTTATGAGGCGAACTGAGAACCAAAAACCTACTTTATTAAGAGTTTTGATATGTGGGCTTTTTTCCCTCCACAGTGGAGCCCAGGTGCATGGTAGGTTCCAGCCAGTATTTTATGTCATCTGTCAGGATTTGTCAAATGAACACGGTTCATTAGAGTAGTATGTCTCTCATTCAGCGTTCTTTTGTTTACATACTTAAAAATGTCAGCATTTAATATTTGCTTTAACATGGATAGAAAGGACATGCACACATATTCATAATTTAAATTTTATTTGGAATATTTATTCTATCTGCAGAGCTGTGGCAACATGAGCTATGTTTTCATCTGGGGGAGTAGCAGACCCAGTGGGGGGGCCTCTGTCCACTGCCCCAGCCCCTTGTAGTCCTGGCATGGATGTATAGAAGCAAAGAAGGTTACAGATGCCCATGGCCTACAAGTTCACCAGAGACCTGCATGGGGCTGGCCCAGCTGGAAGAGTAAGGAAACTTATCCCTTCCCTGCAGACAGGCAGAGCCTAAAGGAGGAGGTGGAGAGTCTTAGTCAATTTCTCCTCACTGGGACAAAAAACCCAACACCCACAAGTGAAGGAAGGAGTTTATATTGGTTCACATTTCATCTGCCTGGCCCCAAGGCTGCGTGACCTGGCAGAGGGGCATGGTGGAGGGGCAGGGCGGAGGAGAGCTGCTCAAGGCACGGCATATAAGAAGCAGACAGAGAAAGGAGGAGCCAGGGAGAGATATAAACCCCACCAGGCCCTGAATCCAGTGACCAATCTTTTCAGAGCAGAATCCATCTCCCCATAGCAAGCCGGCTGGAGTGCACTCAGGACCCACTCACCTCCCATGCACAAAGCTTTTATGTCTAAAGCATAACAAGGAATGTCAGCAGAGACAGGACAAGAAACCAAGCTAGAAGGGAAGAGACTGTGTGTCTCCTCATGGCCCAGAGGACAGCCACCCACTCTGTGGTGTCAGGAAGGGGACAGCTGGAGGCAGTGGGTCAGTGGCTCTTTCCAGGACCTACTTCCCCTTCTGCAGAGGGTGAGCTCTCGGGAAGGTGGATTGTCTGTCTGCTACTGTGATGTAATCAGGCAGGAAACTGAGCAGCTAACAGAGAACTAAACTGGTTCACAGAAGAAAAGGCAGAGCTTTAAGAGGATGTGTGTGTGTGTGTGTGTGTGTTCCTGAGGCAAAGGGTGGAGCAGCTGTTAAGCCAAAGAAGGAAGTAGGAAGGCAAAGAGTGCCACTGAGAAGGGTGTGGGTTTTGGGGTTCAGTGCACAATGCATTTTTGGGTGCAGTGTACAATGAAGCAGTCTCCTGGTCTCCCCACGACTTCGGTAGCATGTGGACCACCTATCTGTGGGATGTTTCCGGGATGGGACTAGTACCAAGTCAGACCTGGAGGTGGTGACAGGTTAAGAACAGAGGCTGCCCATGGAGAGGAGGTGACTTAGATCATATCTGTCTCACTCACAAGGCCTGGAGGTTTGGCAGTGAGGTTGCTCTCACCCATTGCTGTACTCCCGTGCTCACCACAGAGCTTGGCAGAGTGGGTACTCAGTTGATGTTAATTGCTCTAAAAGTCTCCATAGGATTGTTTTTCTTCCCATCACCTTTATCTTCAGTCGAGGTTGTACCTAAATTAGTCCATTGTCTTTTCTATGGCTCCCCATCTTTTCCGGTCCCCACAGTGCAAATGCACCACCACAGTGATGGATCGTCAGCATCATTTTCATTACAGCTTTCTTGCTATCCTTCCCTCTGCAGAAATCCAGAAGGGCTTCCTGTTGTCTAGGACTGCGTCTGATTTCTTCACTTTGAGGTTGGAAATGTCACAGGTAGTTCAAAGGATGAAAGAACTCAAGTGCATAAAAATTTCTTGGCAAACATTCAGAACGGTTTGGGTTTTGGTTAATTGGGGTAGACCCCAGGGTACCCTAGTTTTCTCCCATCCAGGTGTGTAGTCAATGGGATTCGTCTTCCTTTCGAAGCTTAGGGGTAACTATGGCTTTGCATTGGTCATGGGGTGGAGGCTTCAGAAGCCATGTTTGATTTCCTGTGCCTCCTCTTTTCCACAGGTGACCCTGGCACTCTGCCAGCTGGAGCCCTACAGGTGAAAACTCTCTGAGGAATCCCCTCCTATCGGGCTGGTCTCTGACAAGTGGGTGGTAGGAGCTTCCATTTCCATTCCACAGCAGGAACCATTGCCCTGCACACAGAAGAGGGGAGGAGAGTGAGTGAGGCGCAGACTTGCACTGTTCACTCAGCTGTGTAGGAGAAGAGTTGGGATCCCCCAAGCTTTTCTTCAGTGGTGCTCACAGGGGCAGAGAAAGGAGCATAGCAGTGCTGCCAGAACTGGTTTAAAGGCTAGATTTGCCACGTGCCAGGGAGTTCCATCTGGTAATAAGGACAATGACATCTGTCTGCCAGTTTATGGGAAGAATGAAAACACTAGCAGATGTGATCAGGGACTGGTGAGGTGACTTTGTCCAGTGTCTGGCTATTAATCCGACTATCAGTCGGTCTCTATCCCTCCATTCACCCCCGAAAGCCCACTGGGATGCCAGCTTTTCCATGCAGCCTCGGCCCTGTTCTTCCCTGTTCTTCTTCCCCACCCTGGGCCTCTGCTGGCAGTACCCACGGAATCAGCCACAGTGGCAGGCTTATTTCTGATTACGCCAGCTATACCCAAAGAGTGTTGGTCAGGAACTTCGGGCCTCCTGCACGTGATGTTGCACCCTTGGGCAATGTTCCATCATGTCACTGCGCCTAATTCCTCTCCTACGCATAGGGAGATCATGGAGCAGGGGCTCCAGAGGTTCCCGCTTTTACAAGTACCAGGGGAACAATTAAGTCTACAGCCAGGACATGGCCCACAGGAACTGGTTGGGTTTCCTGTTGGCCTCCAAGGACCAGATCCTGCACACAGCACTTCGCATTGTTTCCAGTTGTCAAAGGGTCCCTAGGACAGCCAAGGAATGCAAACTTTGGGAGGAATGCGGCTTAATAGGCGTTAGTCAGCTCAAGGTGATTCCATACTGATAGCTAAATACTTATGGGAAAGGCACTGTGGTAAGAGTTCAGAGAGGTGACTAAGGCAGACATGCCTCCAGCTTGCTTTGGGGAGCTCACAATCTGGGTGACAGTGAGACATCTGACCATGATTTCACCAACTGTCTTTCTCTCCATGGTGCATTGTGCTAAGCTTTTCTCTTGTTTTCTGAGCATGAGGACCACCATCCCCACTGCAGTCACCTCTCTTTTAGTGTCTTGTCTGGAGCGTCAGGTGTATATAATCCAGAAACATTCTGAAGAAGGGATCTTATTTCTTCTTCAGTAATATTCTCCCAGTAACTAGAGCAGTGTGTGGCAGACTACTGGGAACAACGGCATTTTAACTGTGTGCATTCCTGTTCCACAGACTGTAGGGGGCTGGCCATGCCAGTGGCCAGTGTGAACCTGGGGGTGGGCACACTCCAACTCTTTTCCCTTACCCTTTGCCCTTCACTTTTTTCCCTCCAACTTTTTCCTTCAATACTAGGGATTGAACCTAGAGTCTTCACACTGAGCTGTATCTCCAACCCTTTTCTATGTTTATTTTGAGTCTGGGTCTCACTCAGTTTGGAAGTTACCAAGTCTGGGCTCAAACTTGCAATCTTCCTACTTCAGCTCCCAGAGTGCTGGGATTACAGGCATGCACCGTAACACCTGCATATGACTTTATAGTCGGTCTAGCCAACTGCAGGTCCAAGATATCCCTGTGCCAGGGAAGAGGGCAGAGGAAGGGAAACCACAGTCCTCAAAACAAGAACCTCATCGTCTCCTCCCCTTGCAAGTGGCTAAACCCTTAGTTGGTCTGGAAAGAAATTCAGGCAAAAACTCAAAGAAAATGCCTTGAGAAGCAAACTGAATCTCCTTCACCAAGATAAAAAGCCAAACAGTTCAATCAAAGTAGCCTCTTAAGTCAGGTTCAATGAGGTAATAAAAACTAGTGGTATTTAACTGTCTAATTAACCTCAACACAAACACTGTTGGTTTTCAACTTTTCTGATTCTAATCCAACCACAGAGACCTTCATCCAGCCTGATGGGGTGGGAGGTTTTGCTTTAGTGTGTGTCTATAATGGAAAGCTTGAAGATTTCCTCACCATAGCCCATTGCCAGAGACGGCTGGAGTTCTGTCACATGAGTTCATATCTTCAACTTCGACCACCTCTTGGGCACACTGCAGAATCTTTGCCAAAAGTGTCCGTTTTCTGTCTGACCTTATAGCATTGACTCTCCACCCAGCCATTGCTTACGGACTCATTCATTCACTCAGCAAGAATCGACTGAGCATGCCTGGGTGCCAAGCGATGTACTCTGTGTTCACCATGCAACATGGCCACTTCTGTGAACCCTCCTTTCCCCGAAACACCTTATCCAGCTTCATGATTTTAGCTAGAATTTGCTTACTGACTTTAACATCTACATCTCCAGGCAGAGACTCCTTAATATTTATACTCAAACCCAAATATCTGCTAAACATCCATGGTTTAATGTCCAATAAGGAGCTTCAACTGAACTTGTTCCAAAGAAACTCATCAACCATGTTTCCCTAAATTTCTCCCCTTTCTCTCTTTCTTTCCTTCTCTCTCTATAGATAGATATATAGATATCGAGGTAAATATGGATATATAGATATCTCACTTATTGGCACAAAAATTCAATTGGTCATCCAAATATAATTCATAATTTCTATTTTTCCTCACATCAATGCTTAGTCTACATCTTTTCCATTTTGGCTAGGACCCTTCCTCAAACCCCTATCATCCCTGGCCCAGATAGGTCCCCTCTCTTTTCATTTCTGCCTTCTAAATTCCTTAGTGTCTCCCTTTCCCTGGCTCAACTGGTCTCCTGGGCTCATTCCTCAGCGCTCATGATACTAACTTGGGATTGTTGCCAGAGATGTCTATTAAAACCTGTATGTAAGGCCGGGGATTTAGCTCAGTGGCACAAGTACCTGCCTGGCAGGCGCAAGGTCATGAGTTCGATCCCTGGTACAAAAACAAAACAAACAAACAAACAAAAACCTTGTATGTTACTGTTGTAGTTTAGATCTAAATGAACCCTGAAACCCTCATGTGCTCACAGGGGGGCTTTTGGGAGGTGACTGGATCATGGCGTGTGATACTCACGAGAGTCCGCTGATGGGTTTATAGCTGACTTGCTGTTAACGGGATCTGATTGTAAGAAGAGGTTCACTGGAGATATAGCCCGGAAAGATTTATCTCTTCCTCACCCCTCTCTCTTCTCTCTGTCTCTGTCTCTCTCTCCTTCCCATCACCATGCCACAAGCTACTTCTCTTCTGCCATGTCACCCTGCCTTGGAGTCACCTGACTATGAGCTGAAATCTTTATAAACTATGAGCCAAGATGAACCTTTCCTCCCTTAAGCTGTGGGTGTCAGGTACTGTGTCTCTGCAAAGAGAAAGAAACTACACCAGTGAGCATGGGGCCTCCCCTCCCAGATCCTCTGTGGAGTCCTGTCTCCGGTGGGATGAGGTAGCAGCTCTGTGACCCAGGAGAGCTAAGTCTCCCCCACTCGCTTTGTGGATTCACTTGCCACCTTCCCTACCCTTCTCTTACTGGGAATGTGGCCCCCGTGAACTGGCTCGCTTGAGATTTCCACATTCTGTCTGCATTTGGCCTTCGGAAGGTATGAGGAGATGACTGGGGGCAGGAGAGAAAGCAACTGGGACATTTATTCTCCTGCCTCCCTGTGGACCTGGAGGCTCCTGCTGGTAGTGCAGGGCTGGCTAGTTTAAGTCATCATTCTCTCTCTCTGTCTCTCTCTCTCTCTTTCTCTCTCTCTCTCTCTGGTTTCTCATGACAGGCTCTCTATATGGAGTCTAGGCTGGCCCTTAATTTACTATGTAGCTCAGGCTGGCCTCAAACTGGTGCAGATCCTCCTGTCTCAGCCTCAAAGGCGCTGGGATTGCAGGCATGAGCCATTGCACCCAGTTCTCTTGCGCTCTGGTCACCACCCTCACCTCTGCGGCCTAGAGGAGCAGCTGCTGCTTGGCTCAGAGTTGCCGGCTCAGGTTCCAGGCACCTCAGCGCAGGCTGTGGTTTCCTTTCTCTCTGGCCCCGTTCTTGTTAATGTCCCCTTCCTCGTCTGCTCCTCAGGGCCCTGGGTGTTGCAGCCATTTCCTGCTGTGACTCTCGGTCCCATGCTGCAGAGCCAGGGATCCCGCAGCCAGGCCCCGTCCTGCCTCTCCCACCCTCCTGGGGCACCGCTGCCTCTGCGTGGGGCAAGTCCCTCCCCCCACAGCCCTGCCCCCAGCTTGCCCTGGCTCTCTGCGCCCTTCCCAATGACCTTGACTCTGCTCTTCCTAGAAGACCTCTAGATATGGAAGCTAGGTTTAGAGTTCTGGGCCCTGCTGTTGTATTTGCTGCTTGCTTATGTATCTCAGCACACAGGAGAACAGAGTTTAACGGCAGATATCTTGGGCTCAACCCCTGAATCTGCTCTAACTTCCTGCTCAGAAAACCAAAGTCGGTAGCTCCTAGGACAGCAGTATTCCTGCAGTCTTGTATGCTGGGCACCTAGCGTGGCGCTGGACATGGGGACACATTTGGCAGCTCAGAGCTCTTGGTCTCTGCCGGCCTCTTGTTTGTGACAATGACCTCCATGAGGAAAGGGATTCTTTCTTAGCCAACTTGTATCCTCCAAAGACAGTTTAGTGCCTGGTGTGCACTGGGTGCTCGATGAAAATGTGTTGAACGAAAGAAGAAAAGGTGGAAGGAAGGAGGGAGGAAGGGAAGGAAATACATGGCTTAGAAGAGAGAGTCCCTTGAGAAGAGAGTGCAGGAAGGGGAGGGGTCTCAGGGGGACCTCTCTAGTTGGGAGAGGATGGGACACACACAGTGGGTGGGGCAGGGGTGAAAGGACAGTGTTTGGCTGGTGCTGGGCAGTGGTGAGCAGAGTCAGGAAGGTCGCATGCAGTGGGGAGACTGGCATGCGACCACACCTGCGTTCCACACTCAGTGTGACTGTTTTCTGATATGTGGGGGAGCTGCTGGCAGGGTGGGGGAGGAGGAAGCACCTGGTGAGGTGTGCTGCCCACCACCCCATCCAGTTGCCAAGCAGCCTGTGTCACGACTGCCCTGCTGTCGGCCTCACCAAGCTGACTTCCTCCACTGCCACCTGCCAGGCTCGACATTCATTGAACCAGGGAACACACAGGACAGAGAGCCGTGGGCCCAGATACACCTGGGTTCCATGTGACCTTGGCTAGGGGATGCGACCTCCTAGTTTCTCTCACTTGTGAAATGGACACAAGGTATCAGCCCCATCTGGTGAGGATACTCAGAGCCAAAGTACAGAAGCCACGCGGTCCCCTGTGCTTACGGGTGTGCCATTCACTCCTCCTGCACTTCGTTGTCATGGCAGCAGTACTGTGGGTGCCATGCGATGCTCCTGCCAATCCTGAACAAGTCCAGTCATCCACCAGAGGCCCCAGAAGTCCTTGGCAGCCTCCGGAACATAAAGGGCCTTGGGCAGGTTTTCATCAGAAGCTGTCATGATTGCTTAAGTTTCTTTTTATCTCTCCCAGTGAAGAAAATTACACTTCAGTTCTGTGAACGGGAATCTACACAGTATCTTCCCGGAGTGGCAGTTGGGCCACCTACTTCTGCCCTTGGGTTTGTTTTGTGCCTTTGGCGGCATCTGGGGCTGAGAGCAAAGCGCACACAGCCCCATTCTGCTTCTCCACTTCCTCATGCGAAGCTACTGTACAAATCACCCTTGTGTTGAGAATCAGTGAGGCATCCTGGTATGGAAATTCTGGGAATAATGGAGTTCAAAGCCAGGCGTGGTGGTGCATGCCTGTAATCCCGGCATTTGGGAGGCTGAGGTAGGAGGACTGCCACAAGTTTGAAACCAGCCTGCATTACACAGTGAGTTCAAGGCCAGCCTGAGCCACATAGCAAGACCCTGTCTAAAAACAAACAAAAAGAGTTCAAAGACTTCACCTGAGTGTCCCTCCTCCTCTGCCTTTTCCTTCTCCCCTTTTCCCTTCCTGCTCCTCTTCTTCCCATCTCCCTCCTCCTCTGCCTTTTCCTTCTCCCCTTTTCCCTTCCTGCTCCTCTTCTTCCCATCTCCCTCCTCCTCTTTCTCTTCCTGTTTTGTTTCTTAAGAAAAGGCCTCACTACGCATCCCAGGCTGGCCTAGAACTCACTATGTAGCCCAAGCTGACCTCCAACTCTCAGCAATCTTCCTGTCTCAGCTTCCTGGGGGCTGAGATTTCAGGGTTGTACCACCATGCCCAGCTCATCCTTGCTTTGCTAACTGAATTCTGGAGGGAATGTGGACTCATGTATCATGGGCCAACCTCAAATACATGTTGCCAGTTGCAGCTCCTTCTGCTGGGCTCTTTAAAGCTTGTCAATTGTTCTTTAATTATTAGAGGAGTATTCATTTGAACCATAAGAAATTGTTGGTCAAAAACATTAGCATATCGGCGACTTTATATGATGATGAACTTTATAGCACAGTGAGCAAATTATAAAAGTACACAGGTTTTAGGGGTTCCCACTGTCCCAATCTTCTGCCTCTTGTTCCAAAAGGCAATTATTTTTACCAGTGATCTGAGAAACAATTAAATGCCTTCCAAGAAGCACTTTACCTGCGTGTTAATTTGTGTGTATATGGGAAGTGATAAAATCCATGTTGTGCGGTTTTGTTTTTTGCCTTTACTTGTTGACTAGTAGCCACGTCTCTTAGAAATCAGCTCAGCTAACCTGTGTGGACATGTCAAATGTCACCACTTTTGCTGCTGTAAACGATGCTGCAATGGACACTGTTCTGGTTTATACCCGGATGTCTTCCTGCCAACGCCTCCCGCATGCAGAGGCGGGGATTGTGAAAGGTGGTTGGATCACAGGAGCTGAGAACAGACTTGCTGCTAGGAGGTGGGATTGGGTCAGAAGAGACAGGTCACCATGGGTTTGACCCGGAAGGGTTTATCTGCCTTCCAGCTGCTCCCTAACTCTCTCTGCTTCCCTGGCACCATGCTGTGAGCACCTCTCCCCCACCGTGCCCCTCTGCCAGGCTGTCCTGCCTTGGAGCCAGCAAGGCTTTACTATGGACCGTAAACTGTCAACCAAAATAAACCTCTCCTCTTTGAAGTTCCTCTCCTCTTTCAAGTTGGTGTTGTGTCTCCGTGGTGAGGAAATGACATCACACACAACTTTCCTCTGGACAGGACTGTGATGGAGGAGCTGCTGGCAGAATCACCTCAAAATGGGCCATCTTGATTTGTGCCGCCCCCATCCTGTGTCTCCCCTCTCATTCTCCCTCATGACCTGCAGATCTATTTTGGTCCACTGTAGCTCACAAGAACTGACAAAGCAGAGATGCCGAGCACCGATTTTCTGCCTGTTGGCTTCCAGATCCAGTCCCCATTGATTTGTGAAGGAGGTGGGGGCTGGGGTCAAGCTCATTTCCCAGGCTCCTTTGCTCATTGGCTTCATCACCCAAGACACACTTCTTTCGTCTCTGGAGCCACCTGCAGCAGCTACCGTGGCTCCTCTTGCAGCCGCAACAGAGTTTGTGGGAGTCCTGCCCTGGCCCTGGCCTTGAGCCCTCCTACCCCTGCCTTCTCACCTTGTCTGTCCAGCTGTCAGGATGCTCGAGGAAGCTCCTGGCTGTTCAATTGCCACGCTGCACCCTGGTCACTGTATTAGCTTGTCCAGCATCTTTGCAATTCGTTCATCTTTTTAAAATTTTAAAATGTATTTAGTTTTGTGGCGTCAAGAGTTGAACCCATGGCCTTGCCATGCTAGACAAGCATTCTGCCACTGAGCTACATCCCCAGCCCTGGTTTCCCGCTTTTAGCTTCCTTAGTTGAACGATCTGCTTCAGTTTGTTGGATGTCCCCTTCCCTTAACCAAACACTGTGCCGACACGCCTGGGGGACAAGTGTGGCTTCACCACTGGTGTGGAACCTGTTGTGCAATCTCTGGGCGTGCCATTTGGCAGCGTGTTCCAGGAGCGTTAAACATGAGCATGCTTCTCCCGCCTTATCTGCCAGACACACGCTGAGAGATTTATGAATGAAATCACCAGATGCCTGGCATTTGCATCAAAGCAATGCAGGGGGTTGGACGGGGGTTGATGTCTGCCTTGGTCCTGTGTGGTGGGCTCCTGACTGGTGACAGAGGCTGAGCCGTGCATTATACTTACAGTAATGCAAAGTGTTGCACAAAAGGGGAATCCGCCTGCCTTTCATAATTTATCCTAAAGAAAAAAATCTTGAATGTTAAAAAAAAAAGCAACCTCTTTTTAAGGACTGATTTTTTTTTTTAATTAGTACACGTTTGTGATACATAACGAATACATTCGTCATGGGGGGTTGGTACATGTACATATCACATCTTAATCTTTTCATTCCCTCTACCCCTCCCCTCCCACCTGCCTCCCCCATCTCTAGATCCCCTTCCCATTTGCAAAAGATCTAGCCTCCCATTTCTTCTCATTTCTCTTTCATTTCATTCCTAAATTATTTATATCTCAGGTTTCTCATATAAGAGAAACCATCTGTTATTTAAACTTATGCATCTGATTTAGTTCACTTAGCATTATATTCTCAAGGTAGATCCATTTTCCTACAAATGACTCGACTTTATCCTTCTTTGTGGCTGAATAGTACTCCACTGCGTGTAGATACCACATTTTCTTTATCCATTCGTCTATTAATGAGCATCTGTGCAGCTGCCATGATTTTGTTTTTATGAGCTGTGCTGCTGTAAACACTGGCACACATGTGTCACTGTACTATGGGGTCCTTAACTCTTTGGGGAGATGGCAGAGGGAGAACAGCTGAGTCAAATGGAGTTTCTGGGCTTTTGAAAATTTCATCATATTTGAAGCTATTGTGAATGGAATTGTTTTCCTATTTCTTTCTCAGTCTATTGTTGATGTATAGTAATGTTATTGATTTCAGTGTTGACTTTCTATCTTGTTACATACATTGCTGAATTCCTTTATCAGCTCTAAAGCCTTTTGGTAACCTTTTTATCTTTTATTAGTATATATCCAATGCAATTTCTAATTTTAGTTGTTCTTTTTTTTTCCTGAGAAGTTTCCATAGTGACTATGCTAGTTTACCCTCCCGCCAACAATGTAGAAAGGTTTAAGGACAGATTTCACCAGCTTTGTTATAATGGGCACTGAGCTCATTTTCCAACACGGTGAGGATCCTGTCAGAATTATGATCTATTCATTTATTGAACACTATTCAAACTTGAAAAGATGCCTTAGAAGCAAACATAACAACAGAGGTGCTCATGATTTTTTTTTTGTTCATGATATTTTAAATGAAAAAGACAAGTCATAAAAATGTATGCTAGGTGAATCTGAAGAGTATCTTTTGCATGTATCTGAAGGAGGATTTGCTGCATTACAACCCAAACCTAAAAGGGCTGCTTTTAAATGGGTGGGGTCATCTTGCTCCTTTGACTCACTTGTACTTTCTGGACAGTCTGTTGCTCTGTGCTTCTACATACACCAGCACTTTGCCTTGGAAACCTAGAACTCTCCGCCCCTTGCTTCCTTCCGAGAGTCTGAGTGGGCAGGCGCTCTGGCTGAAGGTGTGCCCACATCGAGAGACACAGAGGGCTCCTCTCTTAGCTTCTGTTTAGCAAATGTCATTTATCTGTTAAATCTTTACAGACAGGGCTCTGGAGAGCACAGGCTGGTGACCAAGGAAGAAAGCCATCTGCCAAGGGAGTTAGGATGGTTGCAGAACCTTTCAACTTCTCTGATGCTATGATTAGCTGTGCTCAAGCATGCAGAGAGAAAGAGTGGGGTGTCGGTGGAGAGGGAGCCCCCACATCCACATATCCTGGCTGCCCTATCCCTGTTCAGATGTTCTCTGTCCACACGACCAACTGGTACTGCATCCTGGAATCTGCCTCAGTTCTGCCTTTGCTTTTGCTTCTCGACACCTGCCCTTGCATAAGCTCCTGTGCGTTTGGATAGGTGACCTTTAGCGTCTGACTTCCCAGCTGCATGCCCACTGTGGGCAATGTGTTCTAACACTAAAGTAAATGCACAAGCACTGTGCTGAGTGCCAGGGGAGTGCTAAGGAGGTGACCACCACCATCTCGTCGACCGCTCCCACCGTGCCACAGTGGGGGTGACACTCACCCTGTGCACCACCGAGAAAGCTAAGAGAACCCAGGACACAAAACACTGCAAGACCTCTTCAGGCAGAGGGAGGTAGCAGGGTTTCCAGCCAAGGGTCCCACCCTTCCCACCGCAGTGTCGCCTCTCTGGCAGCAACCCTGTGTCTGTGTGAATGCCTGAGAGGGAGCCTGTGGAGATTGCAGCCTCTGCTCGTGCTTGGTGAGGAAGGAAACTCCCCGTGTGCCTTGCTCCAGATCAGTGGACAATGGGATAAAGCAGAGAAGTGCTCAAAACGGTGCCCCGCAGAAAGGCCCTCAACCTTGGCTGCCCCTGCAGTCAGCCGGGAGCTGTCCATCTCCATGACACAACTGTCCATCTCCATGACACAACTGCTTTCAGGTGCAGCCTGGGCAGTGGAATTTTGTAAGGCTCAACAGATAATTTGATCTGCAGCCGGGGTTGGGAGCCATGCCCCTTGCCTGCAGGAAGCACCTCGTTAATCCTGGCTACAACCTTTAGTCCAGTCTGTCCCTCGTACCTCCTTCTGGAACTATCACATCCCTTCCCAGTCTCAGCGCTGAATCCCAGGGTCCGAGGGCTCCAGTCTCAGGCTTTCCCTGCAAATTAGTGCATGTGCTGGCTCTGGCCAGGGCCCAGGCTGCACAGGGGCTGCCACACTGCAGAGAGCAAACCTTATATCTAATTCCAAGAAAGATGACCCCAGAGCCCTTGTATCTATCAATGGAAGTGAGTGAGTGCAGAAGCAGGTGGCCCCTTCTGGCTGGGGATGCTGTGTGTTCTGGGGACCCTCCTGCAGGTGCATCCTCCTCTGCCCTGGCTGATTTCACTGAGGTACAGGGCTGCCCTGTGCCTTTGGAAGCCGGATCTGACAGCACATAGCAGCAACAGTGCCACTGTGGAGACACAGTGCCTCTGAGGCCAGGTTGAGACACAAAGTCTATGTATATAGAAATCAGTTCTGGTCCAAATTACCTTTAATGACTTTTCTTTGGTTTGTAAAGTCATCAGTTTGCTTTTAGAGCATATCATGGCTAGAATACAGCTTGTATAACAGTTGTAAGACACTAAGAGATGGAACCATGTAGGACCTTGGGGAGATGCTCAGGGCTCTTCCCCTGGGTATAGAGGAGCCTTGTCATGTCACAGATGGGTCATCTCAAGAGGAGCCTACTGTGAAAGCAGTTTGGCCAGGTCTCTTGTGCTCCTTGTTCCTTGCCATGTGATGGCTTAACTGCCTCTGGATTCTGCCACCAGGAAGGCCTCACTAGATGTGACCACTTGACCTTGGGCCAGAACTCTGAGCCAGAAAAAGCTGCCTTTCTTTTGATTTGTGGCGTCATGTTATTAGCAGCAGAGGATGGACTAAGACAGAGCTCAGATAAAACACATCATTTCAAACACACAAGGCCAGAGTCAGGAGAAACAGCAAACCTCTTTCTCCCATCTCCTGCCCATGAGGGGATATTTTCACAGCATCCCATGGATGGACTTGTCTTCCCATCTCTCCCCACTTCCCAGCAGAACACCTATGTTGGAAGTGGCCTGTGTCCCCTGAGAAGGTGCCACTTCGGGGTCCAGCTCTTCTCAGCTGGAGCGAGCCTGCAACTTCTGGAGATATATCAGGCTGTTACAACAGGGTGAGGGTCTCCAGGAACCTGGGTTTGGAGGCCAGAGATGCTGCTACGCATTTTAAATTCACAGGACAGTGCTTCACCACAAGGGGCTATCAGCCCAAATTGAGAGGATGGGAAGATTGAGAAAAACCTCCTGCAGTTCTGAGGTTTACTGAGTAGAGGCCCTGTGTCAGGTGGGTGCTAAGGAAAACAGAGTCATCCCTTGTTCTTCAGGGGCACAGCAGTGGTGTTCCAATTTCTACTTTTGCTTTTGTTTTCTGGTACTGGGAATCAAACTCAGGATTTTGCACCTGCCAGGCAGGCTCTCTGCTGCTGAGCTACATCACCAGCTCAGCATGCTGATTTCTGTCTGTGCTCCACTGGTCACTTGGACCTAAGAGCAGTCAGAATGAGACCCACTCTACCCACAGGAGGGTCCCTTGAACCTTTGTGGTGGCTTGGATATCCACTTCCACTCTGGCGATTACCAACTCTGACCTTGTGTAGATGGGCCTGGAAATGAAGTTAGAATCAGAAGCCTCCAGGACCCCAGGTCAACACCCTGACCCTTTGTTACGATGGCTGAGAAAGTTCCCTCCACAGCTCCGCCTGGGCCACTCACCCCGGTTCTGGGAAATCTTGGCCTAAAGTCTGAGCTCAGCCATCGCATCATCAGAGAATGCTTCTCTGCCCCTAATACCTGCTCCCCTCACTTCCAGTGACCCCGGTGTTCCATTTTGATTGCATCGCACCCCTCATCTGCTGCCCTGCATGCAATTTCTAGCTTTTGGAAAGGGCTGCAGTGGTCTTGCGCACCAGTCTTGGGGACAGACGCTTGGGCCTGGTTCCACCTTGATACTTACTAACTCTGATTTGGGGTGAGCTTCTTAACTTTCCCTGCAGTGCTTCCCTGGGGGGAGGTTGTAAGGATTAGATGAAGCAGTACAGTCAGCTCCCGCTCAGTAAACACTGCCCCTTGTTCTTGCTCACCGTGTTACTCCGGTGCCCAGCATTACACATGCATTGTACTCACAGAACCAATAACGTCATCTCAGAGATGTTCCAGCAGGTGGCCAGAGTCATGCAGCTAGGAAATAGCAGAGCTGGGATCCAGATCCAAGCTTCAGTTGCTGGAGTCCATGCTCTAAACCCCAAATCCTAAGCTTGCTGCTGCATGGCTGTCTGTACCCACCACTCTGGCTTTCGTGACTTTCTGGGAAGAAATGCTGGGGTTTGGTGGGAGCCCAAGCCTGTCAGGCAGCCTGGCACGTGGCCCAGGAAGCGAAGCAGAGCTGGTGCCTTCTGCCTTCCAGGGAGAGAAGCCCACCCAGCCCAGACCCCTCGAGCCAAGGCCAGTGTCACTTTGCCCTGCAGACCCATACCATCTCCTGGCTCCTTTTGCTGGTGAGGACCGTTTTGTGTGCTTAGCAATCAGATTCCTCCAATTTTTTTATTTTTCAAAATATGCTCCTACAATCACAGTGCTCCTAATCAGGTTGGTGGGGTAGAAATCATGAAGACAAGGTCTATATAGTTAAATGCACAAAAATTAAAAGTCTTGCTGTCTGTAGCATGGATCTCAGGAAGAGGCAGAACCATGTCCTTAGGAGAGAAAGATATTCAATCATTATATGTTAATAATTAACATATTTTTGACTGACTATGTTTTAAGCAGAGAACTCCATACCTCATGCTCTTGACTCATTTATTTTGTAAGGAAGAGTTTTCGCAAGACTGTTTTCAGGGTAAGGAAATTAATCCTTATTAAAAACAAGCAATTTTACCACACTCACACCACTAAGCAGGAATTGAGGCCAAGGGCTGTCTGCATTGAGAGGATGCTCTGATGTTAACTCTGATCTATTTTAAAAGAGTTAAAAATATAAAGTGAGGTGCAGGTGTTGTACAAAGCACCAGAGAATCACCAACAAAGACTGTGCTCTCAGGGAGACAGAAAAAAAAACAAGCACGCACGAGGGACAGGTGGCCAGAGGTGGCAGGTGGTCTTCAACAGAATGGAGGAAAAGGAAGGTGGAGCTGGGAGCCAGGTGACCTTTGACGGAGTGGTGAGAAAAGTAAGGGTGGAGAGCAAGTGTAAAGGGCCTGAGACCGGAAACTGGGAGAGTGTTGTAAACAGCATATTCAGAGGTTTCCACTACAGATGGTCTGGTCATGGAGAAGTGCAAGGAGCCAGGTCTCAGCTTTGTAAGGCACAGTAAGCGTTTGCGGTGTTTTCTCTGAGCGAGACACTGAGCCACTGCAGGGTTTTGGTGGAAAAGCAAGGTGACCAGGTGGCTGGGATTTCTCTGGCCTCTGTGCTGGAGCTGGGAGACCATCAGGGGACAGCACTGCAGTAACCACTGAGAGAGGCTGAGGCTTGGACCAGGCTCTGGTGGCAAAGACCCACGGCTCCTGTCTTGGAATAAAGTTTGAAAACGGAGGTTGCAGGACTCGTGGGTGAATTGGATACAAAACATGAGAAGAGTCAAATGTGATTTCTCAAGGTGGTGACTTGTGTCATGGGGAGGATGCAGTTATGGTGAACCAAGCTGGGGGAAGCCTGGGGTGAGGGAAGACCGGGGATGTTTCAGGAGAAGGTCAGGAGAGAGGTCTGGCTGGGGATAGAAATGGCACACAGAACAATGACCCAGGAGAGATGACCAGGGAGCGGGCGCTGGACCAGCCCAGCTCACTGAAGCTGGGGGTGTGGGGGAGGAGGAGGAACAGCCCAGGGCTCAGGAGGAGGCCTGGGGAGGGGCCTGGAAGGCAGAGTGCACAGTCTCCCAGGCAGCAGGAAGAGCCAGCTTCAGCCCCACCCATCTCTTACTGGGGAAGCTTCTGCCCAGGGCAGGCATGGGGGTTCCTGAAGGCTGTTATGCAGAGGGTGACCTTTGAGAGGCAATTAGGGACAGTCAGGCTCCATTTCACAGGCAGGCTTTTGGCACAGTCCATCTTGATTCTTGTGTAGCTTTCCTAGAAAAATTGCCTTCTTATCTACTCTCAGTTAATTTATTCATTCATTCACTCACTGACAGCAAACCCTTCCTTAGAGTTCGTGTGTGTACAAACCATGCTTTAGGTGGTAATTTTGTACAATATTATGCAAATTTATTTGTTGTTGTTATTTTTTTCTTTGAGACAGGGTCTCTATGTAATTCAGGCCGGCCTTGAACTCACTCCGTAGTCCAAACTCATGGCTATTCCCCTGCAGCCTCCCAAGTACTGGAATTACAGGCTTGTGCCACCACAACCTGAGGTACAATTCTGATTGGATCCATCCTCCTAGCCCCATTTTAGACATGGGGAACTTGAGATGAAACACCATATCCTGAGTTGCATGGGTAGACACTCAAATCCAATCTTCTTTTACTCTGAAGCCCATAGTCTTTGCCTTTGCCATGCTTTCTCCTTGTCTTTTAATCACTCAGTCAGTATTTGTAGAAGGTGTGACATGTGTCAGCCACACACTAGGTGCTGGCCCTATGGGGATGGACACAGCGGCTTCATCTCTGCCCTGCTCTCGTCCACCACTCCCACTGCCGTATGAAAACTCCCTTTGGACAGCAGAGCTTCCATTCTCCAGGCCCCAAACCAGCCCTTTGTAGAATCTTTTCCACCTCCTCCGTCTTCAAGTCTGATAAATATTTTCTTGCCTGTTCTTACAGGACATAGTTTTGAGGTGGACAGTTTAGGTTGGGCCTTGCACATGAGGCATTATGGGAGCCGACACATCGGAAAAGGGCTGGACCTGCCCCTGTGTGGGAGCTTTAAGCCCCAGGGCATTTTGGTATTTTGCGCTTGTTGTTGCCAAAAGAATTTGGGATGGAGGCTGGGGAAGAGGGCAGATGGGAATAAGGCCAGGTGTGACACTCCGGACTCCAACAACTCAGGTGGGTGCTGGTGTGCTTGTAAGTTACCACACACACACACACACACACACATACACGGAGCCGCTCGCCAGAGGGAGGGGGCCTCTCTCCGCTGAGAGTCAGAGGCGGTTCCACTAGGCAGCAGGGCTGGGGACAAGTTACCTTCCAGGCCTCGTAGCACTGCGCATCTTGTGCAACCAAGGAGGCTCAGTTTAAAGAACACACACACACACACTCACACTCACAGTCGCATAAAGGTGAATCTTCTACTATGTATCCATATAGAAAATATGAAGTAGCCAATTAGACCTCAGCATAAAACCTGTGGTGTGTTTTTTTGGTATTATTTTAAAGAGAGTAAAGCAATAAAAAGGATGATACAGAATTTTAAAACAAGATAATAGGAGAGAAGCAATGGTTTGTATATTGCGTATTGTTATCTTCAAAGGAGTTGCTTAGATTACAAGATACAGGTATGCAACATTGATCAAATGATATAAACACAAATTGTTCTTTTCAGTGAATTAAAAGAAATTAGTAGTGTAATCATCTTAGCTGTCTTGTATATATATATTTTTTTTCTTTTCCCTTCCTTCTTTTCTCCTTTCCCCCATCCCAGTTCTTTTCGTTTGAATAATTTCTTTCCCTTTCATAATATCCGTTGTACATTTTGGATCTTATTTATCCTTTCAGTTTCTTACACTCAGGAGACAATATGATGTTTATATATCTGGGTTATTTCACTTACGAGTATGGTCTCCAGTGGCATCCATTCGCCCATAAAGCCTCCCGTTTATCCTTCTTTATGGCTGAGTAGTACTCCATTGTGTACAAACACCATATCTTCCTTATGCAGTCCTCATTTGATGGGCATTTGGGTTGTTTTCAAGATTTAGCTATTACAAATTGTACTGCTACAAACATGAGTGCACATATGTCACTGTGGTGTGTTTTTAGTTCTGGGGAAAGTACTAAGAAGGTGAATCGCTGGGTCAAGTGGGATCTCTACTACTAGCTTTTGAGGAGCACCCAAAGAGCTTTAGATGCAGACCAGTGTGAGTCTCGCAGCAGCCTTAAAGCTGGGCTCCACCCTCCCATTGTCCACAGGGTGGGATTTGTGTTCAGAGCTTAGTAGACAACTGACCACAAGCCTGGCTAGTGCTCTGCAGGGGACATCCTGCAGCCGGGCCCCGTGTGACCCTAGCACACTGGAGGGCTAAGTGCTGTGAGTGGGCTGGAGGAAGCCTTGGGTCTGGTGGTTCTCCAATGTTTACACCAACCCAGACCAGACCAGAGATTTTCTTTAGGGATCCTGGGGAGAGTTTAAAGGTTTTTTCCTATCTCAGTACTCCATCGTTTTGAGTTATGAGCTGAGTAGGGAGGTAACAGAGGAGAGTATCTGTGTACCTCTTAAAGGACTGTTTTCTTCTCTTTTTCTCATGACTTTAGGGAGTAGGAGAAGTATAGGGGGTCCTTTCCCAGACCTCATCTTAGTCAAGGGAGTTTCTATTTGTAATCTCATGGAAAAGTTATTGTAATTCCAATAAAGTGATTTCAAACTACCACTTTCATCACAACCTGTGGGGAGAATAAAGACACTAACACATATTTATAGTTGTAGGGAGCCAAGAGTTCCTAGGTCTGGCCAGGATGGAGGTTCATCAGACCAACAGCCTGGACCCAAGACTAACCAGGATTTTATTCACTTGTGAAGAAGGGAGTGGCTTGAGGATGAGTGTCATGGTTAATGTCAGTGGCCCCCAAGTCTCATGTGATCATGGACATGGCTGAATCTAGTGTTTGTGATTGGTTCATTGTCTAGTGCTCAGATTGGTGGTGTGAGTGTTGCACCTGCCCGGGGGGGTGGATCCGTAATACAGTGTAACAGCGGGAAGAAGACGTCTTTCTTTCTTTTGCTGTTTGTGCTTGCTGTTTACAGTGGCCCCACCATGTCAACCTGCCACTTGGAACCAACTGAGTATGGACTAAGACCTTCAACCTGTAAGAAATAAACCTTCCCTCCCTAACTTTGGGCATCAGGTATTTTGTCTCAACAACAAGAGGGAAACTAAGACAATGAGTGACTGTGAGAATGGCAAGAAATACATGAGTACTGTGAGCTGGGCTAGCTAGGAAGCCTAAAAGCACCTCTGCAATATGCAAAGAGAAGGATATGCAGGAAGACCAACCTGCATAAGCAGTTGAGGTAGCGTTTAATGCACTGGGGGCCAGAGCTTTAGCTCCGACGTGTAAACCTTTCTGCCCTGGGAAGACATAGTCTCTTATCTTGAGGCTCAACCCAGTTGACTGGTTGGAGCCGCAGCTCTACATCCCACCCAGTTCAACCACGTTTTGGGAGTCACGGGGCAGGGAACAGGACTGTTGCCTAGCTGCAAAGATTACGCATTAGCCCCTCAGCCAACCCTATTTACCCTGCTTAGAGCCAATTGAAGGGAAAAGGAAATGGCTTAGTCCATATCAGTATGTGGAAACAAGACTAGGTTTAGCCAGAGTGGAGACAATTGCTCTTTGTTTAAGGAGAGTCATCCAAGTGGTCTTCACAGAAACATGTCAGCCAGCCTTCTGTCTCTGTAACACATACCTGAGACAAGCAACTTAATAAAGGGAAAGGATCATTTGGCTCAGGAGTTCAAAGGTTTCCATCCATGTCACCCTGGCCTGTTGTGTGGGCTTGTGGGAGCACAGTACTTCATGGCGACAGAGACCATTTTCTTGTTAGCCCCTCAGGGCCACACCTTCAGTGACTTTAATTCCTACCACCTCTTAGAGGTTCTCCCACCTCCCAAAAGCATCACAAGCCTTCACTGCATGAAACTTCAGTGGCCATTGCAGATCTAAACTGTAGCAGGGAAGGTCGGAGATGGCTCAGTTCTCCTGAAGTTGAGGATAATATTCTCAGGTCAGGCGCAGGACCCCATCCTACCATGATATCAGAACCTTTGACGTGACTCCAGCATATCAAGTACCATTCCAGTCATTAGACAGTATCATAAAGATAATGTTGTCTTTTCTAGAAGACAAATAGCAGAAGCTCAGAGTTGTGAAGAAAGTCATGAATTACGTACTATTTGAAGGCAATTTTCTTGATTTGGAATATTTTTACCTGTGGGAGACACCTGACTGAATTCCTCTGTTTAGGTCTAGGCTCACAATTCTCCTAGAGACAGAGGCTCCCCCGACCAACCTATCACAGTCCCACTGACATCTTCTACTTGTGTCCCTTTGCCTTGCTGCCCTTTTCCTCTCTAACTTTTGCCTAATTAACTTTACCCTGATTTTCCCCACTAGTAAGGCCCTGGAACACCAGCTAGTAAGAGTCTCTCATCCATCAGTTATGTTGGGTGAATGAGAAATGAATGAATAAATGAACCGTGGATGAATGCACAGCCCACGGGAAGAGCTTAGCACAGTGCTTGGCACATGGCAAGTGAGGGAGAATTGTGAGTTTTATGGTGTCAGTGATGATATCCACATGTTGTGGTGAGTGCGTATTGACCTCTGGCAACCCTCTATGTCCCTGTAAAGTAATGAAAGCAAAAGGTGACCCTCTCACTCCTACCCCCAGCACCCCCATTCCACTCTACCCCCAACACAGAGGCCAACAAACAAGATTTCTGTCAACCCTGGCTCTCCATGTTTACTCTTTTGGGAACGGTTCACCCTCTTTCCTTAACTCTTCAATTAAAACAACTTTAAATCCTTCCCGTGAATGTGTAAATGACTGACCACAGTCTCAGCCTTGCAGCCCAACCCAGCCCAGACCACTTTCCATTTCTGGAACTCGCACATCTTTCGGCCATCGTATAGCTAACGTGTCTCTACTCTGCCCCATTTTACTCCTGATGACGGTCTCCCCAGAATGCAGCTCCAATATCACTTCCTCTGGGAAAATCAACCCCAGATCTTCCAGAGTTTCTACCTCTTCCCTCTCGGTTTCCGGGTAGCGATCTCTGTCCATTACATCCCTTATCACAGGGTGCCATGCTCACCAGGCCTTTCCCCTCAACCTAGGAAGCCCTGCAATGGCAGAAGTCTTGCATAAGGTGCAAGGGTGCAGGCATCTCTGACTTGAGTGTTCAAGCCTGAGCCTCAGCTGTCAGAGTTCCTGGGGTCCATTTCTGCACCTCTTTTATTGCCTTGACAGCTTACTAAATCACATGATACACAAGGCATCCCCCTGAAAACAAAGATCTTAATTATTACATTCCCACAAGCCCACAGACCCATGGGTAAATCTGTAAAGAGGGAATCTGGAATGGGTCATGTGAGGGACGACTTGGGGTGGTTGGAACTGAAAGTCACCCGTAGACATTTCACCCACTGACGTAGGTTTATGATGTGCCAGGAATTCTTTCGCAATCAGAGTTAGAGAAAGTAAACAATGGTTGAATATATTTTGGAAAATGGCCAGAGCTTTATTATCCTTGTTAAGTCAAGAGAAAATGCTTTGCACCGAAATCACCAAGCTGGCTTTTCAGCTGGAGGACAGGTCTCCATTGCTCCCAAGTTCAGAGCATCATGGGCCTTGAAAACTTATGTTTAGCCCACAGTCTGAGAATCATACCTCAGGCGGCGAGGAGAAAGCAAATTCGAAAACAAACACAAAGATTATAAAATCTGTTTAAATATTTAACTGCACACCCAGACACAAGGTCCCTTCTTGTGAGGAACTTGCAGAGCTTCTTCTCAGATGGAGGGGCACCTCATGTCATGTCACTTAGGGTGACTGTCTCTTCCCTTCAGCCTCCCTAGCAGGAGGTGGCCTGAAACATGCTGAGGAAGAAGGTGCAGAGGGAGCTCCAGGACTCCCCACAGAGCTCCAGAGCCGTCTTCCTCTGCATCTCCACATCTGGGTCATCCACACACTTGGGGTCTGTCTTGGTCACTGCTGGGGAAGGGGACACGTCTTCTTTGGCCTGGTGGGGCTCCTTGGAGGAAGCCCCTTTGATGCTGGGATGTTCCACGGGGAAGACCTTTGATTCCACCTTCCTGACCTTCGTATCCTCCAGCATGGTGGAGTTTGCCAGCTTGAGATTAGATTCTGGAAACTTCTTTCTGCACACTTTGGTCTTCAGGACACTCTTTGAGTCCCCGCAGATGTTCTTTTGTCTGTGCAGCATCCGGGCAATTTGTTTCCAGTAGACCTTCTCGCTGTGGTGCTTCAGGCACTCGGTCGGGTTGCCAGTGAAGACACAGGAAACCCTGTGCTGTGCTTGAGTGCACTCAACCCTCAGGGCGACTCCCGGCTCCTGTGCAGCCGTGGTCCACGTGCAGCTGGCTCCTTGGTCTCTGCTGACAAACTTGCCATTGATGATGGATGTTCTGCTTTTCTGCCTACTCTGGGCCTTGTCCTCATCTGCTGTGCTGCTCTGCCTGTGCTTTGCTCCATTTTTGACCTTCTGTGTGAGCATCTGAGAGGCCAGGAGGAGGAGTGAGAGCAAGGTGAGGCTGTGGACCCTCATGGCTTCAGCTGGGCAGGAACCTGTGGGACCAAAGGCAGGGTCATCAGAGCCGAGAAGGGCAGGCTGCAGGCGGACCTACCCCCCTGACACCGCAAACTGCTTTGGAGGAGACCAGCCATCTGTCTGGCTCTTATAATCACTAAATGGGCAACTGGTCTGTTCCCACTTCCACTCAAACTGAGTCTTGAGTGTCCGAAAACTACCCTGCTTCATCTTTCCCTTCACCTCTCTCTGAGCTTCATGAACTCTTCCCCTCAGCCAGCCATGCTCAGTCATGCATGCACGCAAGAAGCCATGATTGCATGCTTATAGCACCCCAGAGCCTACGCCAACTGCTGAGCATACCATGGAGAGTGAGAGGCTCAGGCCTGCAGAGCTCATAGGCTACACTTTGACAGATTTGCACAACAGGGGTCACAGAATCTGTCTCATCTGTGTCCTCAACTTGGTCTTGGACAGGCCTCTCTCCCCCTCTAAGTCTTAGGTCCTCTACCTGGACACCAAGGTGTTACCATGAGCTTAAATATCACTTGGCTCCTCTTCTATGAGAACCCCAAAGTATGAATTAATTGGGAAGTAAAATAAAAGATATAAAATAGGGGTCAGGGAGCTGGACCTTTTGCAAATGGGAGGGGGACCAGAAATGAAAGGAGCGGGGAGAGGAAAGGAGAGAGGAACACGAGAGGAACGAAGGTGCATCATGCACACAGGCACGCAGTCACTACGTACTGCAAACATGTGCTAATCAAAATCAAAATCAAAATTAAGCAAATGAAATAACTGCCAAACCCTCTGCTGGATGCAGTGTCTAGATTTCTGGCTCACAGTCCACGCAGACATGGGATGCCCACAGAATGAGAAACCACACACAGTCACAGAATGAGAAACTACACAGAAAGCGTCGACTCAGAGCTTACACGTGACACCCTGAGCTGGCTGGGGCTGCAGCACAGGAGATTTCAGGAGAAAGTAGGCATCCTAGGGAGGCACGAGGTGGGGAGGCCATCTGACTTGAGTAGGCAAAGGGACCAGGTTGGAGTAGGGTGAATTTCAACCAGAGCTTTTAGACCTTGAGGCTGCCAGCAAGGTTCATGGCTATTTAACGTCTGGAGCCCTGTGGTGACAGCACTGGGCATGCAGATAGCCTTAATCAATGCCTTCTGGAAAAAATACAGCATTGAATGAAAAGGGTGACTTCAGTGTCACACTAAATTGCATGGATTTTCATCAGGTGAATGATAAAACACACACACAATGGGAAAAAAGCTCGTGTTTATTTGACATCTCTTACGTGCTAAGCACTGACCTAGTATTTGATTCTCACCTTGTCTAGTCCAGCCAAGAACCTGACCACTTAGCTACTGAAGTGACCGCTCCTCCATAACTGCTGGGACAGATAAGGTCAGGCAGATAAGCAGTTACCAAAGATCCAGAGCTGATGCAGAAAGCCGGCCACATCTGTCATCCTAACCAGCTCCCCCGATCACCTTAGCTTTGCTCTTGGATGTTCAGAAAATACTGATGAACTATAAGAAATTAGGACCCACACAAGACAGACATCGTGAGGATGAGACAACCCACAGAAGCTACACTCTTATTTTCACACAGGACTTTGTTTAACAAAGGGCAGGTCTGGGAAATGGTGTGATTTAATTAGCACCTGGGTATTTGTCCATCCCTGGGACTGAGAAAAGAAGAGGGAGCCACAGGAGAGGAGGCAGAGGAAGGAAGGGTGGGACAGGGACAAGGCAGGCAGGCAGAGGCTCGGTCCCATCACAGGGCACTAGACTCGGCTCTACCTGTCCCTGATGGAATCCAGACTGCAGGAGCCCCAGGGCCTCATGTCACATAGGAAACTCCTGAGTGAGTGAGGCTCTTACCTTGCTCCGTGTGTGTAGATGCAGCACTGTCCAAGAGGCGTGAGCGAGTTGCGAGTTTCTAGCTGTCTCCACTGAAACACCAGGCAGGTCTGGCTATTTATACAGGAGCCCAGACCAGCCACTGGGCTTTACAATTTGTGGAGCTTTATTCACACTCCTCCCAGCCACGCCCCTCACAAGGAGCCAGTTCCTGCAGGGAAAGTGCTGGGTGGAGTCCAGGAGCAGGGACTGCGTGGATGGAGGTCATCCTTAGAGCTGCTACCTGCAAGCCCTTCCCTTCCCACCCAGGGACCAGAACAGGGGCCCAGCTCAGCCTCACCAAGACCCTCCTGGGTGAGGGCAGGGCTCTCGCAATGACATTGGTGGAGAGGACAGAATTTCACCAAATGCAGGAATCTTGCCTTTTGCCTAAGTGTGAACAAAGCGAGACGGTGTGCAACATGCCTGCCCATTTTACACAAGCGCGGGCAGCGTGGCACTGGGATACGAGGCGGCTTATCCCAGCTCACAGAACCGGAAAGTGGGGAATCCCACCTTATACCCAGGGGACTCAGTAACCACGGTCTGATATCGTTCCCTCTCCAGCCTCATAAATCTTTGGAGGGTGAGTGACTGATGTTAGTTTCTGAGTCTGTTTTCATCATGCTATCTGAAGTCACTGTGTGGGCAGAGGGTTCCATGGGCCCTGAGAATCTAGTAAACAGGGATTGCCACCAATATGGGGATTTCTGTTGGAAACATTCACCTTCAGGTTATGTGCAGGGAGCTCGCCCTGGCCAGCCTGTTTAAGCCAGAACCTCATATCTAAATGACCTAGGCGGAGAACCCTTGTGTAGCTGAGTGACTTGGTCCAAACCACTAGCCTCCCTGGCCTGCGGGCTCGCTCGCTCCCTGTGGTTTCTGGGTGACAACAGTGCCTCCTGTGAGGCTGAAGACTGGATTTCTGTATTGGAAGTGAACACAGAGATGCACACAGAGATGCAGGACAGCTCTGGTTCTCAATGAGAACTTAAACTGCGTTCTTTGAAAACAGACATTTGCATTAGTGCATAGTGTTAGATGTTTTGAGAATGTTCCCCATTTCTGAGGAATTTGGTATTTCTTTCTTTTTTTTTTTTTTTTTTGGTACCAGTGATCAAACTTATGACCTAGTACTTGCCAGGTAGGTGCTTATGCTGCTGAGCTAAATTCCCAGCCCTTGGTATTTTTTTTATTACCAGTAATTGAATGCACATCTCATCCAGTCTTGATATTGTATGATATGATATCATCTCATATGATATATGATATCATATGATATGGCATGGTGTGATATTGTATGATATATGATGTATGATGTTGTATGATGTGATATGAGATGATATTTATGATATGAGTGGGTGTGTTTGGGTTCTCAGGTGAGCCTTTAAGTGCAATATTATCAGGCCAAGTTGGTAAAAAATCAGTCCCTTCTTCAAAACTTATCTCATGTTCACAAATTTTAAAAATGCTGACTGGCTGTTAAAGCAATATTCATTTCTTGTTTCAAATAATATGCACAATGCACTACCCATTGCCAGAGGAAATGACTAAAAGGGCATCAATACAACCCACCTAGTTGGGCCGGAAACACTCATCTCGGGATCTCTGAAGATAACTCGTGCTCCAAATTTAAAGTGCACATTAGTCATAAGATTTCAGGATTCTTGTCCAGCAAATCAAATGATACACAGTGATAAAGTTCTATTTCTTTTGAAAATTAAGAGACTGTAAAGTGGTGACAGCACAGCTTTGGGTATGAAATATTACTGAAAATGTATTAAAACTTGTTTAATAAGAATGGCTTAACATGTGATGTTAAGCCAATTTGTTAGATTCAGTGTTCAGATGATTCTGATTCTGGGACCATTTAAAAAGTCCCTTGCAGTTATCACACTGGATCACGCCAAATGACAATGCTGTTTTTAGTAGATAAAAGTGCTAGCATATCCATTTTGAATGATACAACCAAATAAAAATACATATTTTTCCTCAGTGGGACTATTTCAAAGCCTTACATATATGCATATATATTTTACACCCACACACATATATAAATCTATTTGATGGTTCTTTAAGCTCTTTTATAATCAACTTTCCTTCATGAATCATACTTTTAATGATCTCTGGATTTTTTTTAACATCTTCTTTTTTAAGAAAATGGTTCTTAAACAGCAAATATCCTTGAAAGAACTTTGTCCTCTCAGATAAAATTTTCCATGAGACACACATCTCTACAGCTCTCCCCACAAATGTACACATGTGTGCACAAATGAACACACTTACATATACATGCTTTGCACACTGTTGCACATACACATGCCCCCCCTGTACATGCAGCACATGAAATACCATGTACAGGCCCAGACACAGATTTTAGCACCTCGAGTTCTCCCTTTTGGATATTCAGTCTTAGCCCACGTGTGTTACAAGAAACAGAAGCTGGGCCTCTCCAAAGCCGGAATAGGGGTAGATGAGCTGCCCTTTCTGCTGCTGAGGCCGAGTCACCATGCAGGTGGGCATCATGAATCCAAAGGGCACTGTCCTCTCAGTTGTGGGCTGGCTGGGAATGCAGTAAAAAATCTCACAGTCCATGTTCTCAAGGTAATAGAAGACAATGAGTGGAAAGAGATATTGATAACTGATGATATTACAGGGCTAATTGTGTGTTAGAGGGCAGCCTCTGGTGATCTGGGTGAGCACATCTAACCTTGGCAGGGACAGAGAAAAATTTCCCAACAGCCTGCAATAGTAGAGAAGGAATGCTAACCAAATAACAATAGTAATACATTTTTAAATGGTCCCAGAATCAGAATCATCTGAACACTGAATCTAACAAATTGGCTTAGCATCACATGTTTTGGAAAAGGCATTCTTATTAAACAAGTTTTAATACATTCTCAGTAATATTTCATACCCAAAGCTGGTATCCCACTTACTCTCTTGTATAAAGCGTTCGCATGGCCTTTCAAGAGGATGCCCACTGCAGTTGATACGGGACCAGCAGAGGCATGTTTGATGGCTTCCTTGGTGGATCTGGGCTTCTGAACTTTGATCTGAGAAAGTCACGCAGACCAGGAGAATAAGACGACAATCGACAGGGTGGTGCAGCTGATGTACCAAGTTCTTGCCTTTGGTGAAAGCTTTGAACAAACAGGTCCTCTGTCAAATGAGCAGCTGCCCGGTCAATGGAACAATGTGTAATTCTTGGCCCCGGGGGAGAATGGCTCTCCATCCATCCTCTGGCCCTTGTGGGCTGGGGCAAGAGAGAACACGTATAGGCGGTTAAGGCTCAGTGGAAACAGAAACTCTTCGAGCAGCTTACTGGATGGGAATTTTAAAAGGAGCTGTTTAAAGAAACCATTATGGCTCCCAGCTAACCCAGTTATCAAGGACATGCTAGTTCTGTTAAGTGACTCTATTTCCGGCCATTGAGTATTGTGTTCTGAGAAGTGGAATGTGTGCCTCAACCCCTGTTAGTAATACCTGTAATCACTGAGGAATAAGGAGTGGCCTGGCGTGGCCTTGATATTGGCAGAGACATGTGTGATTTTGAGTCGTACTTTGGATATTTGCGAGACAAGACATGCTCAGAGGTTTTCCCTCCCCCGGGGGATCTTTTTCAGGCAGTGTCCCAGCCACTTAGAACAAATGTCAGCCACTGGCCAGAGTACCCGTGCTGAGATGAGCCTCTAGAGCTGAGCCCAGCAGATGACTTCGTGGGTTCCACCCTGCTCAGAGACACCTGGCTGAGGGCTGACATGTGGCAACACTGTGCCGAGCTCTGTGCTGTGCAGCGCTGAGCAGGGCCATTGCAAGGCCTGTGAGATCCCACTGATGTTTCCTCAGGTGATTTCAAGGGCTCCCCCGCTACACAGTGGGTCTGGAAGGAGAGATCAGCACCCCATCACCACAACACCTGGCAGGAGATGGGGGACAGGGGAAGCCCAGACCTCCCGCAGACGGGATATTCCAGAGGGCTCCATCTGAGCTCCCCTGCCACCACCATTCAGAGAAACCCTCAGTAGCTGGGATGAGCTTTGGGGTGCTGCTTCCTTACCCAGAGCATAAGGGACTGGGGAGGAAGAGTCGCAGGGGTCCCGGGTCTGAGTCTCTATTTTCAGGCAAGCCCTGTAGGTGGCCGATCGGTGTTGTTCTAATGGTGTCTAAGCACAAGGCAGTTTCATGGACCGAAAGCCTTGGCCAAATTACAGCTGCCACCATGCTCTATGGTCTCCAGGGAGGCCTGCTCCAGAGGCCTGAGAGAAGTGGACGGAGCAGTGAGGGAAGCTGTGACAGGCACCGAGGGGATTGTCTGCTGACCTCACTTTGGAAATAAAATTTGTCAGTGAGGAATCTGTTGTCATCAGAACCCTCAGAAGACTAATAGGTGTTAGACTTGTGTCTCAGTTACTTTCTCGGCCCTGGATGTAACACTGGACACCCGCAACTTAAAGGAGAAGTTTCAGTCCTTATGTGAGTGGCAGCGTGGTGGGAGGGGCTGGGAGGAAAGCTGCTCACTCCATGCGGGTTGGGGGGGGACACATCTTTCCCTGTTACTCCCGCAGAGGCCCACTTCCTCCGGCCAGCTCCACCTGCTCACAGCGCATTGAGCTGTAGAGGCCCCATGAGTCAATCACCCTTCAGAAATCCCCGCTGTGAGCACATGAGGATCTTGAGGGATCATCTAGGCAAAATCCACTACAACTTGTTTGTCCATAGTGAGTGCGTCGGGTAACTCTCCCAAGAGGAAGATGTCATCAAGGTAAGGTCATACCTGTGTTCCTGCACAAAGGGGGAAACAGCCTGGTCTTCAGTGCTTTCGTGCCATGCCCAAGCTGGTGAAGAGCCCTCTGGGCAGCCTGGAAAGGTGTACTGTGTCCCTTCAGAAGCAGAGGTGGACCGCACCAGAGGTGCTATTGCAAGAGGCAGCCATGTGGGCTCACTGTTTAAGAGCAAACTGTTTGCTGGTTCTTGATTGGATTGAGTCAGGAATTGTGAGAAAAGGGGGAAGAGGAGAGGGTGGCGCTCTGTGCCTGTAGGAGCGGCCCTGCCCCGGGGAGCTACGGTCTCCCTCTTCTTCCTCTTTCTCTCTTCTCTTTTCTCTTATTCTCCTCCTCCTTCTCGCTCCTATCTTTCTCCCTCCCTTCTCTCTCCTCTTCTTCCTCTCCTCCTTCTTCTCTCTCATTCCTTCTCTTCCCTCTCTTAATTATAATATTGGAAGCAGCTAAACATTGTGTGTGTGTGTGTGTGTGTGTGTTCTGTATCTGGTTATTTTCTGGTTTTGTTTTGCTTTTACTCTTTGCCTTTGAGTGCTTACTTGCTGGACTCTGTGGACTCTGCCAGTAGAGGAAGTCTCCTTTTTTAGCATGGCCCAACCAATCTCAGAGGGACAGGGCACAGCACACAGGGCAATGAGGGCCACATTCTGATTTTTGAACAGTTTAGTTTGAAGAGGAGCCTGTCAGGGTTCTGATAAATGGTGGCCTCAGAAGTGCCCAGACCCACCCGCTGGGAGACTGACAACTCTCACAAGCTGGGCCACCAGGAGAGCAGAAGTAAAATGCTGCCCCTTTTCCTTTGTCAGAAGGCACTGGGCCGCTGGTATCCACTTAGTCCAGGCACGGGTCACAAATCACGACAGCTGTAGGGAGGCAGCCACAGATATTAGCCCTTAGGGTCACCTTGAAGGTTTTGAGGAGCCGCGGTTTTCCACAGGGAGATCGTCCTGATACCAAGTTCCAGACCAGGAAGAATGGGCCTCTGAATTCGGACTTGAGTGTCTCCAGAGAGCAGTAAAGCACAGGGACCCACAGGCAATGTCACCCCTGATGAACTGCAGAACGGGCCCACTTTTGCCCTGATTTTGTTTGTCCACCTGAGTAACCGATTTGTTAGAGTTCTCCCCAGGGCTCTTTACTCAGCTCCCGCGTCCTCAGAGTGCCCCCTGGTGGTGCTCTGTGGTGTTACCAGTCTAGCTCACCTGTCCTAGGCCCCTCAAAGCACCCGCAGGGTAGTGGCCCCCTCATCCCACTCTCCCCAGGGTGCCTTTGTTTGCCAATTAGCTCAAGAAGCCTCCTTGACCTCACGTCCAACAGAATACTTCCTCACCCATAAGCCTCCCCTTGGGGACCTCTTACACTCCCAGTAGTACCACCTATGCTAAGCAAGAATCTGCAGCCACCCTATCACCGCAAATTAGATTAGACAAGCACCTTGGTGGAATAGGCAGGCCCATAGATCTACAGCAGTCAGGCCACTCCGACTACAGCTTCGCCTCTGCGGTCCGTTGTAGTGACTCTGTCCACCTTGCCTTTGACAGCTGAACGCTACCATGTGGCCTCTGCCCGCCTGGAATCCAGTTATTCCCATGACATAGCTTCCAGCTAAGCGCAGGGACTCCTGCAGCCCAGCGAGATGTCTCCACGCCCTAAGGATTCCCCCAGGAGGAGCAGAAATCC
The DNA here is from genome assembly GCA_004027455.1 of Hydrochoerus hydrochaeris. Taxonomy (NCBI): domain Eukaryota; kingdom Metazoa; phylum Chordata; class Mammalia; order Rodentia; family Hydrochaeridae; genus Hydrochoerus; species Hydrochoerus hydrochaeris. The sequence goes on along the minus strand of PVLA01002617.1, from coordinate 5,125 downwards.
GGGTGGGAGTGACTGCCTGCACAGCCCTGGAGGCCAGCATCGCTCCTCTGACCCATCTCCAGGCAGAGTATAGCAATTCTGCTCTTGGAGCAGTGGGCTAAAATGGGGTCCGCACTGTAAGGCAGGAGGTTGAGAGAGTCCGTCAGGATGGCAGCACCCCTCAGCAGTCAAGTGTGGTCCACCAGGTCCTCCCTTAGCTCTGCAGTTCATCTTTGTCCGGTAAATAGACTTTATTGGTCCTCTCCTGCCACCTGTTGGCTGCCACCCGCATGTTGTAGTAAGTGACACACCCCTCATGGATTTGCCTTTCTGTGAGACGGGCAGGCTCTGACCAAGCCACAGCAGCATTTGGGAGCGAGCTGTGCCAAGTGTTTGGCCGTCTGGATCCCTGGTTGGCAGACAGTAATGCACCGTCCAGAACACAGGGCTCCCAACAGTGGACAGTGGGCAGGGTGGCCCATGCCCCTCCCGTCCTCGAGCTGGCAGTACCCTCTCGGGTGTCACCGACTTTAAGACTTGACTGGGAAGGTTGCTGGACGCTGCACAGATGGTGCTGTCTGCAGTGTGTGGCCGACACTTCTCAAGCGACCACATTAGATACAGCTTGGTCTCCAGGCGAATATTTCCTCTGGAGGAGGTGTTTGGAGAAAATCAGAACACAAGAGGCTGGCGACTGAGGACATCGGTTCTCCACGCCCAGAATTTGACTCTAAAATCCTTCAGTTACTGCTTTGTCATTTTCTAATGACCCCACTGCCCACATGGCCTGACTGGTTTCGTTATTAGGGGCATCACCCGTGATAACACAGAGAGTGACCCCAGCCTGTATCTCCTATCGCCACCTGGACTTGGATATTGGATCCAGAAGATTATAGGTAAGGAGAGTCGCCATGAGTGGCTGCAATCTGTAAACCCTGGCGCACTCTACTGGGCAAGCTGGAAGCAGTGGGGGACACCTTTGAACTGTGCCCAGGCCCCTGAGTCCTGACCTGTCCACCAGCCAGCTCTGGGGGTGAAAGGGTGATCAGCTGGCAAAGGGAGATACAGTGGCACTGGAATTGTGCAAACCAACAGCGCCATCCCGGAAGGATGAGCTCATCCTACAGATACAGAAATGAGAGCACGGAAAGGTTAAGGAACTGCCCGAGAAACTTACTTACACCTGGCAATCAGGTTTGCCCCATGATTGAGGGAGAACTGCACTGACTTCATAGGGTTGTGTGGTGCTTTAAAAGAGATCTGTCTAAATGAAAAAAAATGCAGACCCCTGACACACGAGGGAGATCACTCCTAAATAACTTCCGTCTTCCTCTCTTTTGTCTTTATGATCTTTCAATCGTCATCGTCTCCTCTTCATCTTTTCTTTCTTCTGTTTTTGGATTGTAGCACTGATTCCCAGAAAAATTACATCTCACATATAACTGCACTCCACACCCAGAAGACCCTAACATTAATGTCTTACACAGCTGCGTAATATCTATAACACGCCGTATACCAGGACTCATCCATGGTTATCGTTAACATTTACAGTCTAAAAAGATATTTCTAATTTTGAGCTAATGCTCTTTTATTTATTTATTTAGAGCACTTTTGAGGCCACAGCGAGTTTGGAGTGGAGAGCACCTAGGTCCCTATGTGTCCCTGTCCCCGCCCACACACAACTGAAACACTGTCACCATCATGCACCATGACTGTCCTTTCATCATAGTAAGGAGCCACCCTGACATGCCATCACTGCCAGAGTCTGGTTTTCATAGAGGTTCAGTGCTGCTCTTACATATTCTACTGGCTTTGACGTGTGTGCGGTTATTGTGTCATGCCCCATGGTTTTGCTGTCCCCAAGCCCTCTGTATTTTGTGTATTCACCCCCTTTACCCTCTATCCCCTGGACATCACTGGTCCTAGTACTGTCTCCATGCTTTGGTCTGTCCCAGAATGTCATAATAGTTGGAGTCATGCAATACGTAGGATTTTCAGATTGGTTTCTTGCACTTGGCAATATACATTTCAGCTTTCTTCTTGAGTTAATGTCTCTTCACAGCTTGAAGGCTCATTTCTTTTTCATGTGGAATAACATTCCATGATGTGGCTGCACTACAATTGGCTTAGTATTCACCTAATGAGGGACAGGATATTTGCTTCCACATTTTAGTAATTAGGAATAAAGATGCCACGAAGTCTCAAGTGAAGAATTTGCGTGGATGTTGGATTTCAATTCTTTTTCTCTCCAGGATCCCAATGAACATACCACATTTTATCCAGTCTTCACATTTTCTTGGGTTCCTTTTGGCTGTGACAGTTTCTCTGACATTCCTTGTTTTTGATCTTCACGGTCATCAGCATAACTGGTAGAATCTTTTGAAAAACTTTCCTCTTTGGAATTTGATGCTTTCTTTATCATCAGATTGAAGTTAAATCATCCTCTCATTGAATAGCTGGTCTGATTTAACAGCAGGTCTCTTTCGGGAGTCCTGAAGGAAGCCTGAACACAGTGGCAGTCAGGTCCTGGGTAAAGCTAACATCTCAACCAGTCTGGTTGCTAGCAGGCATTTCAAGTTCAAGGCTGATTTTCTTATGTGTAACCTAAAATGCTGGCCCTGTAGGAGCCGTTACCAGAGATTGTGTGTGTAGCTGTGGTGTAGCTTGGTTCTGTGGTGTAACTTGGTTCTGTGGACTCAGTGCAGGACAAATGTGTCAAAACCCAATTCCTCCTTCAAAAGTGACTAGGCGGGAAAAACTGAGCTGCTACGTCATGGTAATATTAATTTTTTGGACTAAAATTGTGCATTTACATCTTATTTATTATCAGAAAATACAGAATTTGGCTAACTGAATGTCAGTAAAGTCCAAGTAGTCTGGAAAAAATGAAAAAGCATTCATCTTAGATCTACTGAAAAGTATGTGCCTCCCAAATTTAAAATGCTCATGAGTCAGGAGCTACCAGAAAATTAGCAAATCAAATGATGCAAAGTGCTGTATCTTTGCTTCTTCAGAAAAACAACATACCAAAGGTGCAATACTACAATATTCTATATGAATGCAAGTTTTCAAACTATAAAGTTCATCTATTTTAATATAATACCCTCTGCCTATGTCACGATTTTAAAACATTTTGATAGAACCTTTGTGTCTCCTTGATTCTATTTGTGAATCTTCTGAAAAGTAACCCATGAGCACTATCAGCCTAACACAGAGGAAAGTCATGTACTGTGATGTATTTAAAGTGTAGATAATCAGCAATCGGGAATAACCAACCTAAAAATAGTACTCTTCTCTAGTAATAGAGTTCTTTTAAACTCTTATGTGTTCTTTTAAATTTTTCTTAGCTCTTTTATAACAAATCTTCCTGACAGCATGTTTTTGACCATGTCTGGATTTTTTTATTGGTATATATTCTGTTCTATTTTTGTTTTTAACTATTTCTGAAGCTATTTTGAAGACAACAAGAGGCATGGTAACCACTGCTGATTTCCTATTGTTTTGAAGTCCTGTGTCAGTTACACTGATTTGTTTCTTTTTTTCTTTTCTCGGTACCAGGGATCGAACTCAGGACCACACACTTGCAAGGCAGGCACTTATGCCACTGAGCTAAATCCCCAGCCCTCCACTGATTTGTTTTGATTGGCTTTATTCTGCTTGGTTTGTTTTGCTTGGTTTTATTCTCTTTAAAATAAAAATGTAAAACAAAAACAAAATAACTCAGCCATGCTGGATGGATTTTTCATATATATATATATATATATATATATATATATATATATATAATCTTAAACATGCTTTGAAGAAGTCTGTTCCTTTTCAACAAAAATTTTCCAAGGCGAAACAGTGCCTACACATACACTGACACACCCAGAGATGCACATACACGCAGATGCACGAGCACACACACATGTTCTCACGCGCATGCATCATGTGCAACGTGTAACTGTGCACAGCCCTGAATTCTGGCTGTGTCTCTGGGCTGATGACTCTAGGGAGACTTCTTTTGATCTTTAAGCCTCTATTTGTGTGTACAAATAGCGCCAGTTACTACCCTGGGGGGCTGGGAAGATGGGAAAACAAGCCGCCCTTTCCCCGTGTTCAACCTGAGACGAAGGTGCTTAGATGAAAGCTCCCAGAGCCTGCTCTGAAAAGGCATCTAAGGGGAGCAGGGGCAGAAGGTGACAACCTACAAAGAACAAAAGGAGTCACACAGTGGTGGTGGTTGTTCAGGAGAGGGAAAGGAATGGACGGAGGAGTAAGATTGTGAGTGGCTTCAAAACGGAAAGAGGTGGACTCTAGCGCAGTCCATTCACTGGGCCACTCAGCCACCTTTCAGTCCCTAATTCCTTCAGGATCTGAAGGGCATTCATAGATACCTGCTCAGCAAGTGACTGGCTGAGAACATAGTCAAGACTGCTACCTACCGTCCTGCTCCCAAGAAGATGATGGCACACACAGGAAAAAACAGGGATCTCAGCCTGGTCAGCAGGCCGTCCTCGCTCTGGTAAAGGGCAGCCCTGGTGCTCTAGGTGGGGTCATCCAGTTTAGCCAGAGGCAGAAAAGAATTCTCAGCAGCCAGCCACTACAGAGGCAGCTCAACCTTTGGGGGGGGGGGGAGGAAAAGATTATTCACCTCTCATTCAGCCATCACTGGATGGAAGGAGCTGTAACAGGCACTCGGGAATACAGTGTGAAGTTTGCTCAGCTTCTGTTTTGCAGTCTAGCATGCGACTCCTCATCTGACCAGTGGTGCAGGGAGGCTCCTACTCAGGTGCGTTGGCTTCTAACTGCGTAGAGGAGAGCGTGCGCTTCTGCCATGATCTGGGGACCTGCTCCCTTTCGCTCCCTGTGAACTTCAGACTCAGTCCCACCACACTTCCTGCAAGTACCTGGGGACCAAAATTCTCCACCAAATGACCTTAATAACCAAATTTGGTAGTAGTAGTAGTAATAGTAGTAGGATGTCTCTTTAATAAACGGTGCTGGAAAAACAGACTCTCTGCATGTCGAAGACTAAAACTAGACCCATGTCTATCACCATGCAATAAACTAGAGTCAAAATGGATCAAAGATCTAAATATTATGGAAATATTAAATCTACTGGAAGAAAGCAGGTAAAATCTTGAAGGCATGGGTGTAGGCA